>JABUQX010128546.1:5000-34777 GCA_015478945.1 Trachelipus rathkii
ATTTTTCCCTCTTCTCAATTATTCCAACTACACAAAGTCCTTGTGTAGAATAGGCCATATCTTTTATATCCGGTAACCACCGCTCACGGGTAGAGCCCTTTTCAAGGAGGGGCTGAAAAAATGAAGGAGGAAACCTAACATCCAAGCATAACAACGCAAATCTCTAAGGTGACCGCAGGAAAAACGGCAGAAGGCAGACAGTTCCACAAAAGAGAGGTGGCCGGAAAAAAGGAGGCACAACAACGAACAAGAATAGAGTTCCCAATATTCAGACATAATTCATGAGAAAGCTGGACACCCCTTGTGCAACGAAGGCGACGCATTGGTGGCGGAATGCTACACTTCAACTCACTCGAGCACCTTCAGTTGTAGTACCTATAGTATAGAGATAAACCACCAACGTCACGTCGAAGAGTTTGAAAGTATGGGACAGTTTATTAATCTTATAGCCTTAGCCTCAACCCTATCGAAAAGTAGGGCGGAACCGAAGCCCCCCAAATATGGGATCAGTACTCCATACAAAGACGGATAAGATCCTTATGTAATAGCAGTAACCGCTCGAAATAAAAAAATTCCCGCAACCTGAACAGAAACCCCAGTTTCTTTGAAGCCACCTTAACAACCGATTGATGTGATGTTTCCAAGATAGCTTTTTGTTTATGTTCAGGCCAAGAATGTTTATGTTGTCTATAGGCGAGAGGCGAGAGAGCCATCGAAGAAGATAGAGTTGGGAGTTTTATTGAGAGGGAGATGTAAAGAAGTTGAGTTTTTAAAGAGCTGAATTTCACAAGGTTGCGGTGACCCCACCGAGAAATCCCATCCAGAAAGGCAAGAATAGATTGAAAGAATGAAGTCGGAAGCAATTTAGAGCAAAAAGCGGGGACGCAATTTGAAGATAAATGGAAGAATTGAGAGTTTAGTCATCAGCAAAGGTTTAACAGGGGTAAGATGTGCAGTCTGAGAACGATCGTTAAATGAAAGTTAAGAATAAATTGGAGATAGAACAGAAACTTGCGAACACCATATTTACAGGGAAAGTAAGAAGACTCGCTTCCAGCAACATAGTTGTGCACGATATGGAAGCATAGAGAGTGAAAACTCGACATAGTGAAGGAGGAAACGAGGAAGCCCAAAGGAATGGAGCTTAGAGAGCAGTGACGCTGCCATTACCGCGTCAAAGGCTTTCGATAGTCAGCGCACCACGCAAGACTCCACCATAGTACCTAAGGGGAGAATACCATAAATCATTGAAATAGGAAAGAATGTCACCGGTTGACCTCGAACGTCGAAACTCATTCTGGTGATCTGAAAGGAAGGGAATGCAGATTCCATATTATGATCCATTGAAATAGAGTTAGAGACACAGTTTTAATGATTTTAGGCAGAATACAAGTGAGAGTTTTAGGTCGATAGTTAGAAGGATCAGAGGTGCTACCTTTCTTCGAGATCTGTTGAACATATGTGTGCTTCCAGCATTGAGGGAGAGTTAGAATTAAGAAATAGAGAGTAAATCCGAAAGAGGACATACGCCAGCTCGGAAGTATACTCCCTTCAAAACACGGGGAGGATGCCGTCCGGGCCACTAGATTTCCTGACGTTCATAGATCTCAGGATCTCATGCACCCGGGTGATCATGTGTAATCACAGGAGAAGTCATGAGACATTTAAGAGGAGAAGAAGTAGGGGAGAGTTGCCAGAAGTCGTCTAGGCGGAATTAAATGAAAAAAAGGAGGCCGAAGAGATTAGCCTTTTCAGAAGGAGTATTAGCTACAGATCCATTAAAGAAAAAAAGAGGAGGAAATGCAGATTTACAGAGTATTAGAGATATTTTGGCAAGGGGCCAGAAATTTTAATCAGATGGAGATCCTAGGAGGTCAGCGCATTTCCTTTTGGTGAAAGCACGCTTAACCTGACGAATAATATCCCTGCAACGATTCCGAGTTGAACGAAAATTGGCAAGAGTGATACGAGAAGGAGAGTTTTCCCATTTCCTATAAGCATTGACTCTGTCGTGAAGGTCTCTAGAACAGGTACCATCGAACCACGGATTTTAAGGTGAAAAGCTTTAGAA
Source organism: Trachelipus rathkii (assembly GCA_015478945.1). NCBI lineage: Eukaryota > Metazoa > Arthropoda > Malacostraca > Isopoda > Trachelipodidae > Trachelipus > Trachelipus rathkii. Next base: position 7,072 of record JABUQX010128546.1, read on the forward strand.
GACGGAATGAACCTGCCCATTCCCTCGGAGATCACGGCCCCTACTTTTTCAGCAGTCACAGAAGCGTCATTCGAGTCAAAGCAGGATTCACACCAGGATAGATAGCAAAGAAGACACGCAATGCCCCCCCCCCCCAATTAAACAGGTAAGGTGCCAAAAAGTACGTTTAGGGCATGGTGGGGCTGCTGGAAAAAAGTTTTATAATTTAAAGATACAAAGAATTGGTCAGTGTTACAATAGGAGGGAATTTGTGTATTTGCAGCGAGAAGGAGAAGTGTGAAGCACAGATCAAGAGTGTCCAAGAATCGGTTAGGACTATCTGGTGTGTGTGTAGGCTCCTTAATCAGCTGTTCCAGATCGTTGAGAATACTGAATCTTTTGACCTTCTTCCCACCTGCATCAGTATGAGAGGAGCCCAACCACTCAGTGTTGTGTACGTTGAAGTTCCCTAAGTAGAGGACCTCAGCATTGGATGAAAAAAAGTAAACAGTCTCGTGAGAAATAGCTAGATATTTAAAAATGGCCGGAAAATCTGTTCTATTAGAAGAGCAGCAGCAGAAATACAAGATAATAGTAGTAGTAGGAAGAAAGATCTTAAACCATAGAATATCGAAGTTAGGAGATTTAAGATTTATAAGAGACGTGTTACTTAATTTTAATGGTATTTGCACAGACTCCCCATCTTTAGTACGGAAATTGTGAAATAAAGTTTTAGTTGGATATTAAGTTTATTAGAGAAAGAATCTCTGGATATGGGTTCAGAGAGAAGTAAGAGATTAGCATGAGAGTTAGAGAGATGATACTCCACAGATTCGAAGTTAGCGTCTAGGGCACGGACGTTGGTGAAGACACTAGAGAAGCCCCGTCCTCGGCCACCTTTACGTCCACCCAGTTCGGCAATTAGTTCAACTACGTGCACAACCCCACACTCACACAAATCTTCGTACAGACAATAAAAAAAAGAAAAAACGAAAGCAAAATAAATACTAGGGCCTACATTACAACTTTAAAGCTAAAATTTGCGCTATTTCATTTAGAAAAATGGAGATTAATTAAATGCTAAACAAATCATGTGCAGAACTAAGTGAAAACTTAAATTAAAAAGACAGCACTTAAAACTTAGTACAGAAAAGTAAATAGTGAAACTTAAAAATTAAGAAATAAAATTGACACTAAAAATCATAAAATTATATTAGGTTGAAAATTTACTCAAGTGTGCATCCTTTGTAAATGACAAATATTAAGCAATAAAACACTAAAATAATATGAGGGGTTAAAATAAGCTAAAACTTGAAATGAACAAGCAAGATTTTAAAATTCAGATAACCAATAAAAAATAAGTCAAAACACGAAAGCCCTCATTATCAACAGCAAACACAACTTCACAGGACATGTACCAACTATTAACTATTTTGTAATATATATATATTATATAATATATAGATATTATATATATATATTATATATATATATATAATATAATATATATATATATATATAATATATATATATATATATATATATATATATTATATTATATATATAATAATATAATATATATATATTATATATATATATATATATATTATTATCATATATATAATAATATATAATATATATATATATATATATATAATATATATATCATACATATATATTATATATATATATTTATATACATATATTTATATATAATATATATATATATATAATAAATATATGATAGTAAAGTAAAATTAAAAATAAAATTAAAAGCAGAGACTTAAAAAATGTTAGCTACCTCAAAATTAAAAAATAATTTCAATTTTTTTTTTTTTTGTAATTACTAAATAATATTTGGAATCCCTAATATTTTTAAATGCACGAAAATCTTAAAGGCAAAAATGACAACAAAAATTAATCTTTAATTAACACAAAGGTATAAAAATGTTTGAATCATGCAGATTAAGGTAAAAAAAAAATAAAACCATTCTCCTACTGCTTAAATTGACGCCCTTAACCACTCAGTGATATATCCACAAAAAAATATAATAGTTATAAGATCAATAAAAATTTATATTTTATTTTATATATATATATTAGGTTTGCATTACAGTTTTGATATATGTGTATGATAGTTAGTTAGTTATATTTTTTATAAATTAAAAATATATATATTGGAGATATCCGCTCATATATGTACAAAATTAAATATTTACCTATTACACGTTATTATTATAGAAAGATCTGCTCCGGTATTATGAAAGTAGATAGACATATATGTACAATTATAACTTGCTAAGGTAAGAAAAAGAGTTTCAGTTTATTAATATTGTGGGTTGAAAATATTGAAAATTCACATATACTTGTTAATATTTTGTATAAATTATTAAAGTGCAAGATTTTAATGTACCCTTAAAATAACAGAGCTTACTTTGCCCATTACTGCAAATGGTGACCCAGGAGTTCCCCAAACAAGAACTGAGATCATTATCCCACAATACAGCACAATCCACCTCACAAGGGTATCTCCCATAAGGAAATCTTTTGTCCCTGAAAATTCATTATTACTGATGATGATTATTGAATAACTCAGAATCACGTTTTATTTATAAATTTAACAATAATTGTTTGACAGCGATTAGAGATAGCTCTTGATTTTCTTCTGTATTTCTTTTAAAAACTAGTGATGCACCGGAAGTGATTTTTTTCCGGAGGCCGGAGTCTAGACTAGAAAAAATTTTACTCCGGCAGGAAAAATTTAATAATTAATATATAATATATTATATATTTATATTATATATATTGTATTATTATATATAATTATTTATATATATATATATATATATATATAATAATATATTATATAATATATATTAATATATATATATATTATTATAGATATATATATATATACTGTAAATTGGCACTTTAATTAAATTCGTGCTTTATTTGTTTTTTTCAAAAGTCCTGAGTGGTTGACCCTTACTTTTTGGATGTTATGCCAGAGTGTTACCCTTAATCACGATGAGCTAAAGAGGATACCTGCCCAGGTCCTCTGGAGGTTAGATGTCAAACGACATGCCTTCCAACTCCTCTTGGGAAAGCAAGCTTGTCAAGGAATCTGGCATGTTTCCTTTTAGAGCATCGTGGTTAAGGGGCAACTACTTCTGGCATAAATCCAAAAGTAAGGATTCAAACCCACTCAGGACTTTTGACAATATATATATATATACGTAATATATATATATTATATATATATTTATATTAATTATTAATATATATATATCATAATATATATATTATATTATAATATTATAATTATTATATATATATATTGGAGGTATGGTAGGGGTATATTAGTAATAATATTAGGTAATAATAATAATAACAATAATAATAATATAATATTAATAATAATAATAATAATAATAATAAAATAATAATAATAATAATAATAATAATAATAATAATAATAGAACAATGTTCCTAATAGAACAGATTTTACGGCTTTTTAAATATCTTACTGCTCTATGATCTATGGACGTCAAGAAGGGCTACTGCCCTGACGCATTCCTCCCGTTCGGACTTTACTCTAAAATACTTTAATTCTAACACTTTCCTTCAAGTTCTGAAAGCGCGCAAATGTTCAACCGATCCCGAAAAGGGCGTAATCGCATCTGAATCCTTCTACTATGTCTATATTATATCTCACTGTATTCTGTCGAAAATCTTTGACAACATTTCTCAACTCTCATTTCCTGGATCATCTGGAATCTCATTACCTTCTTTTTGATCACCAGCATGGTATTCGACGTTAACTGGTGACATTCTTCTTATCTCACTGATTTATAGCTTCTGCCCTTAGAGACGTATGGGGAGTCGTGTTTTGGTGTTGCATTGACATAATCCAAAAGACTTTGATCGGGTATGCATTGCTTCACGTACTCTCTAAGCACCCTTCCTTTGATTTCTCTTCTTTTTGGTCACTTATTGATATTTCCTCAGGATCGCCATATCGGCACTTGTTGATGGAGAGACCACTTCTTCCTTTAATGCTAATTGTGGCGTTCCACAAGGTTCTGTTCTGTCTCCAACTTTATTCTTACTTTTCATTAATGATCTTCTAAGCTGCATATCTACCTCTGTTCTCTTATGCCGATGACTCAGTTCTCCATTCTTTCACTCATTTCAAATCTGCTCCCTCTTTTGATTCTAGAATTGCTTCTCGATTTCAGCCTTTCGATTCCATTCTTGCCGATCCGGATGGAATTTCCCGGTGGGGTAGCCTCACTTTGTGAAGTTTCAACTCTTTAAAAACTCAACTGCTTTACATCTCCCTCTCAAAAACACCTCCTAACTTTCCTATTCTCTTCGACGGCCTTATAAACATTCTTGGTCTGAATATAAACAATAAACTATCTTGGAAACCTCAAATCACAATGTTCCTAAGGTGTTTAAAAAAGTTGAGAGCTCTGTTCAGGTTGCGAGAATTTTTTCCTTCAGAACAGTTACTCCAATTATATAGGAGCTTATTTGCCCTTGAATGTAGTACTGTTCCCACATTTGGAGAGGGACTCTGGTTCCATCTTTCTTTTGGATATGGTTGAGGATAGGACTAAAAGACTAATAAACTGTATTTCTACTTTCAAACTCCCATTGGGCCATGACGCTGATGCACTTATTCATTATTATAAGGTACTACAAAGACAGGTACTTGTGGGAGTTGACCTTTAGCACTCACACCACCATTGCGTTGCCCTCATTGCACAAAAGGGTTGTCTGCTTTCTCATGAATTCTGTGTGAAACATTGAGAAATCCCAGGCTTGTTCGTTGTGGTGTCTAACTCTTTTCAGTCACCTCTCTTTTGTAGAACTCTCTGCCTTCATCTCTTTCCCTGACGTATTTAATCTCTCTCTCACTTTAAGTCCTCCGTCTGCGGTCACCGCAGAGATTTGCGTTAGGCTTGGGACGGGGTGGGTTTTCTCATCAGTATTTTATTTTATTATTCTGCCCCGTGAGTGGTAACTATATTATATATATATATATATATATTTATATTATATATATATATATACTATATATATATATATATATTATATATATATATATATATATAATATAATATATATAATATATATATATATATATATTACAATAATATATATATATATATTCCGTTTCATATGTTTTCAACAATATTTATTTATTAAAATGTACTATTAAAAGGGTAATTTAATTCTTCACTCTTGAGATTTTGTGCCCCCTTGGTTCTAGTCCCTACAGTGATAAACTGTACAATTAATTTTCTCTCTCTCTCACTATTCTAGGTCTTTGTGTTCCAGATAAATAATTGTGTGTATCCATTTTCCTTTTTCCTTGTAAAGAAATAAAATTAATTATTTATTAAAGTTCAAATTTCATTAATTAAAGCTAACACAAGAACTCCACGTCGGAAGCGGAGCACACAGAGGGACTCCGGCCCGGAGCCGGAGTTTAGAAGAGTTGGTTAAATAAGAGCGCGGAGATGGAAAATACAGGCACCGTTAGCCGAGACCGGAGCCGCGCCAGCTCGAGGTGCTAAGTCGAGCCGGATTATCTTCTGAGGCCGTCTCCTGACAATGCACCATATAGAGTTAAAAAATATCTTTTTAGACATCATAAGCGCTCTATAGAAGCAAGTTGCTAAGATTATTATAAAATAAAGAGTAATAACAGTGAATAAATAATTAAAGTGACTGTGTAAATCTAAGAGTGATAAGTGGGGAAATATTAGAAACTATAATTTTAATTTGTAATTAGACTACCATTATAAAAGCTTAGGCTCTATTATCAAAAACTAATTTAATAGGCCAAATAAGCCTAAGATTTTACATACAATCTCACCTTTCTACTAGTTGGCGAAAATATCAATTATTGTGGTGCCTTCGACAAGAAACAGGGCTGGCACTTCTCACCACAATTTAGATACTTTCCAGTCTGGGATTTCCATACATAATGTAGTTCCAGAAGATAATAAAATAAATGCTAGTCAAATCGATAACTACATATTATATAGAAGCAACCATCCCAGTCCAGATCTCAGTATATCGGGTGAGTGACAATTTCCTGCAGCCCTTCCCCAGAACCAAATTAAAGACCTCAGAAAACACACTGTGCAGGATATTCCCAGTCTTGAAAATGGGGATGTTGGAAAATGGATGATGAACAAGGTGGAATTTCAATTCCAAATTTATTTTGTAGATGACCATTTAAAAAGGGTCCAGCCCCTTGGACCTGTCTGATCTTCCACTATAACTTTGAGAATACACATTCCTATCACTAGCCAAATGTATGAGAAATTGGTCATCCTCTGATAAAGGCAAAGCAGAGACTTTATTTCAGCAGAAACTGAAGCCTATAGAAAAGCCCACTGCCTAGCTCAACATTGTTCAGGAGACCAAAGTTTCCAGACATGTCAAAATGAAAAAGTGATGGTTTCTTTGCATCCTACCCAAGATCTTGCCCCATATTAATGGTATTGAGAAGGGACACTAATATTCATAAATTGGCTGAAATGGCTATGTTTTCATGGAAGGACAATGTAATATATCACATCCCTATTAAGAAACGGTACTTTAGTTAATGCAGTTAACTCTTCCTACCTACTAGATCTAGAGAACCACAACCTCTACCACCTGACAGTATTACCAGCAGAAATTTGGCTCTCATATTCAGTCAGATTACTGAATTGCTCCAAAAGATGGAAGCTCTTACATCTCAAGTGCATTGAATGGAGCTACAAATGGCTCATAAAAATGACCCTCCTCCAAATGATGTGCTGTGTCGAATGTTACATGAAGCAAATCTTAACCATAGATCCGAGATATGGAGAAAAGATCTATACTTGTCCATTATTAACATTTTTCCCAAGTCAACAATGTGTCGGATAAAATATTGTCTTACAAATGCTAATGTCTCTGTGATGTCTCTAGCAAAGTCGTTGGATCGATTGCTGGACTTCAATTACCATTTGTACTTACTTTGGTCCCACGGACATCTAAGAACTGAATTATTTGACATGTATATAAAGGAGGTTCACCTATAGATTAGTTTGTTCTAAAGTTATATATAATATATAATTAAATTTAAGATAATTATTATTCACTGTCAGGTATCAGTTGACACGTAGCCATCTAGAATATGTATACCATCAGAACTAATAACTTGATGAATAATTGAATAAGTGAATATTAATTTAGTAATGTATCTCCTTAAAAAGTTTAATAAAATTATAATAATACTATTTAAAGAAATAGTGTTGTTGACATAATTGATAACACATCAAGATAATTATATTACCATATGAGAATATATCAGAATTAAAGAAATATGATGAACATATAAGCTCATTACTTAAATAAGTTCAACCAATAAATCAAATAAGTAAATCAAAGTGTTTGATATACTCTTAGCATAGATTTATCAATATACATGCTAGCATCATAATCCCTCGCTACTTGTGTAACTCGTAGTGTGAACTCAATATAGCGCCTTAAAGCTAAAAGATGGGGCATGCTCTCACATGTGCGTTATAAACTGATTACGATATAAAAGAAAAATAAAATTGTCCATAAATATAAATTACTAACTAAAACATACAAATAATGTATACAAACTATAATCGATTAAATATATAAAATAATTAAATTAATAATGTATTAATATAATGTTATATTTTAACACACATCAGAAGTATTATATAATTGAACTAACTCTAAAAAATATTTCTACATGTACAGTTAAATATAATCGCATTGAAAATCGAAATTTAAAATAATAATCCACATAAGTCATCACAGTATCAGGCTAATGTCTACTAATAAATTTTCTGTTAAGTTTTATTTCAATAAATATATAATTAATAAAATAATTTGAAATACCCTATATATATAACCATATAATCACATCCTCAAAATATTCATATTTATATTTTATCTAAATTTATAAACATACTAACTGTTAACTATTTATTATTTATTCTTATTTATTAAAATTAATTAATATATTATTCATTATTAATTAAATTTGAGCATAATATTCTGAGGATGCGTATATTGATTATGCAAATGATAGGATTATTTATAATTTCTATTCTATATAATTATTTGTATTACGTGAAGAATTATAATTTCTATATTAATTATTTAATTTATTATTATTATTATTTATTATTTAATTTAAATAATGGTGACAAGCAAATACCCGTCTTAACTATAAGACGCTATTAAAGGGATATTAAAATGATATCAATCATTACCTCAGCGTATGATTTAACTATATAATGTTATATGGTATGTATGTATGTTAATGTATGGTATGTATGTATGTATGTAAATATGTTATGGTTATTAAGTATATATATGTAATGATATGATATGTATTGATATGATATGTATGTATGTGAGTTAATTGATATGTTATGTAATTAGATGTTATGTTAATGTATATCGTAATATATGCTCAATAGTATATTGATATGTGTTTATAGTATGCAAAAGTGTATTTTTGATTATTATTGTATACTGTATCTTATTTTACTTTATAACAAAGATGAAGATTTTAAAATTTGATCCAATTTTTGTTTACGCATTATCAAGCATTTTATTATTGTAAAATAATAAAGCAGATAATAATATAATATTGATAAATCCTCTTTTTTCTTTCTATCTCAGTTTAAAATATCTTCTTCTTCATCTTACTGTTACTCTTTCGACAAAACCTACATATTTATCTAAATACTTAGCATTTTATACTCTTCATATACTCATTAATTTTATTTTTTCTTCTTCTTAATCTACCCTTCACTCATCTATCTATTATATATTTATATTACTTTTTAAATTTTCTCTCTCACTTACTCTTTTCTCTCTTTCGGACTCATTACTATACATGTTGACAATTATCTGAGAATAAATTAATAATGTCGTAACTTGACCTTCAATAATGACAACGAGCAAGGGAATAATATCTTAGACGAATGAAAGAAATGGGACAGCGGCTCGTTGGTGGATTCAGAAGATAGAATTAATCGATGAAATCAATCGTCCGTCAGTTCGAGCTATCTAAGTCAGCAAGAGAAAATATCGAGATCGCAGTCGTTAAGATCACTGTATGATCATGTCTGATATTCTCGTACGTACGCCGGTCGAGAAAGACGAGTGCAAAAATAGATAAGGGCCGTTGCTCAAGATTACACGAAAGAAAGATATGGGCGACAGGAGAGATCTCCTGAGACATAAATGGGTAAAGTTAACATCAAGAAAGAAGCAACACATAAAATCGCCACACTCTAGCGATGAGATTCACAGAAGCTAGAGATCCTTCATTTCTCAGATATAATATCCTCTCTATATATATAAAACAGCATTTAATCTGCTACATAATTGTATAGCAAACATTATATATACCTTTCTCATAGATGTCGCAGCACCAATGGCGAACTATGGATGATATATAAACTGAAAGAATTTATGACCTTAATATTAATTAAGATTCTATATAACTTTCAAACTTATTAATATCAAACTGTAGTCTCACCTTAATATTACAGCTTCACTCACACTTAAATTACACCATAATTCTTAACATGGATAACATAACAGAGTCTAGTAGATCCATGTTCTAAGCAATTATATTTATCAGTATAACTAAACGATTTGTAATTATACACTCTGTCAGTATTTAGGGTAATTATATATCTTGTCTGTATCGAATTATAATACATCAAAACTTTTTTTTTATCAAAATATGCTAAGATGCCTGTGCAAGACCACAGAAATACCTCCGGCACCCGGTGTGCACGGATGAGTAGAAACAATAATAAAGTGTCTAGATGAACGTAGCTCCAGTAGTACGCAGACTCTTCTTCAAGAACCTCTAATATTGATGAGTGCGTTTACAGTTGTCGCTCATGAAGCGTAGTCTGAAATAGACAGCATTTGCGCCAATAACTATCCAATTGTCATATACTAAGAGTTAAATGAGAGACAAGAACGCTCCTCATGTGTTGTCCAGGTTGTTATGCAATGTGAAGGAGGCATTTGCTGACAGAGATGTTTGGTTTCGTGATTGTATCGTAGTTTATGCGGGTGATCAGAAACTAAAAGTACAGAATGAAAGTGAACGGGATCGCGAGTTCGCGGATAGTCGCCACCTATACAGTAGTACAACAAGGCCCGTTATAAGAGTATTTCCATAAAGAACTATCCATACGACTGAATCACAGCTTATGACTATAAGTGACTCGCCCATAAGAGAGATTACCGGATATAAAAGATAATATAATGTAAACACACAGATACCGCTGGGATAGAAGTGAGCATCAATTACTTTTATTGAGCTCGATGTCGTGTCAGAGATATACGATACACTTAACTACCCGGCGTTTCTTAATAACGTAAGTGAAGATACGCCTACTTATGTATATATATATCATTATTATTATATATATATATATATATTATTCACTATTAATATATCTTAAAAAATATATATATTATATATATATACTATTATAATATTATTATTATATAATACTATATATATATATATTAACATTATTAATTTAATATATAATATTATCATCCATATTATAATATATATATACTATATATTAATATATAATTATAATACTTTATTATATATATATCTATGTATATATATATAATCTATATATATTATAATTATATGATACGATATTTAATGTAATTAATGACATTTAATTTAATTACCTAGTGCGTTGACTTACGGTATATTAGATTCACCACGATAAGCACGGTTGGATTTTGAGCTTATATATAAAGGTACTTTATATATAGTGTATTACGGCTTACTTAAGGTCTAGGTTATAACTAAATTATATCACAATAATATTTATAATGTATCGTGGTACGTAACGGACGCGATTTACAATTTACGCTGAGAGGATCTGCCTACTAAGGTTGAGTGATAATAGAATATTAATAACGCAATTTATCATCTAATTATAATTTAGCTTTTATTAACCATTATACCTGGAGTCCATACCCAACTTAAATACAATACTACGCACTAATATATATATAATATATATTAATAACATAAACATAATAAACTTATATCATATTATTATTATTTGATTATATATATATATATATATAATATATTTTTGATAAATATATATATATATATATTATAGTTATATATATACTTATTTTAATAATATATATATAATATATATATATATAATATATATATAAATATATATAATAATATTATATAATATTATATATATATATATATATATAATATATTAATATATTATTATTATATAATTATAATTATATATATATATATTATATCTTTTAGTTTATCATTATATATATATTATTTAGTTAATATATATATATATCTATAATTTATTTATTAATTGATTTTTAATTTATTCACATTTCTTCACGAGCTACATAAGATATTCTTCAACATTTTATCATATCATATAGATATTAATACATCATTTATGTCCTGATCATGATATCAGTTGGGTCATGATACAAGAATTATATTATATATTCATGAGATACTAGCATCTATAGCACTATCTCATATATATCCCACAATTTATTATCGGTATACAATGGCGGACTATAAGAATTTTATTGACCAACTATAGTACATTGTTGAGTTAACTCTTATTACAACATAGACTCATCTAAATTTATCTTTAATCGCTCAAATATTCTTATATAGCTTATCGTTAAATAAATAGATACTATCTTTATTTATTATTCACTCATCACAATCTAACTATAACCATCGTTACAGATCATCACATACTAACTCTATTAAATACACAAAGCTGCATAACTCTCTCTATATCTACTCCAAAAATCTATCATATAATAATTATACTATATATATTATATCATTATATATATATCTCTCAATCAAATCCACAAACTCAAATAGTATATATATATATATATATCTCTATCATCATCTCTATCTATATTATTATCTATAAATATATTTCCTCTATTCTTAATATAATATTCTCTCGTATATATATATATATATATCTCTATATATATCTATAATATAAAATATATATATATAATATTACTCAATATATATACTTAATTCCTAAAGATTTATTCTATATAACACTTTACTATCTATCTTATATTAATATATATATCTCTATCTAAAAAAAAGGACTTTACGATTTAAAATCAGTAACCTTATTTTAATAATAAATCAGCCATTTATAATTTATATAGTACAGTTATACGGAACAGCTATTTGAAAGCTTATAATAAAAGATATTAATTTAATAAATAATAAATATTAATCAAAAAAAATATCAGAGTTAATGAAGAATTACGAAAACTTCAAATTTTAAAAATTAAAAAAAAAAAAAACAATGTAATATAACAAAAATTAAAGAATACAATTAATTAAAAAATAAAAGCAATTATAAAATCGAAAAAAAAGCAAATAAAAGCCTATTTAAAGCATAAATAAACTCTTCTTATAATCAGACTTTTTTTTTTCACACTAAATTCACACAAACGGCATACTTAAAAGCTACTAAAATAACAATAACAACAAAACTTCTTAAGAGCAACAATAAGAGCTAAATATAATAGCAATAATAAATAACCCCTTAACAGCTTAAACAGCTAAATAACAAATATAGCAAAATAAAATCCTTACTAGGTAATTATGACAACTAAATAACAGTAATAAAACAAAAAAAAAATATAAAGAAAACAACTGCGAAAATAACAAACAACTAAAACTCTGGCAGCAACAAACTTTAAACAACAAAAACTCTAGCAAGAAACCAATCAAGCAACACCAAAAAACATATAGAAACTTGACTTAGTACCTATTATATATATTAAATATATATATATTATAATTATATTATATATTATATATGTTTATATGTATAATTATATATAATAATATTAATATATATAATATGTATTGTACAATATAGCATTAGGGCTCCCTGAATCTATGAAAAATCGTATATGAGAAGTATATAATATTATATAGGCGGTAGTGGTCTTAGGATGGCTAATCTCCACCCCGATGGTTTGATATGAGAGGTGAAGTTGATGGCATTTCTGTGGGCAATAGAATAACGCGCCGGATACAGGATCTCGCTGTTTTACGAATCACCTGATAATGTATATATAGATATGTGACGACGTAGAAGATAGTAGCAGTTAATGTCCTATTTCGTGTCATATGCATATAAGGGAATGCCATTGATTTACCTTTGACACAGTAGTTGGATAGGCAAAACAAGTATGTCAATATAAGAAGTTCATTCATATTATTATCTTCTAGATATTTATTTTTCGATAATTATATGGTAATACGATCTCTATGATTTTCCCTAATTAATCTTATAATCATTATTTATTATATTATGCCTCTCTAATAATTATTTAATGTCTACATTAATACACTAGATGGTGTCTTAGACTCTATAGTATATCTTTGTAAAACCTCACTTACTCTCAAAACACTCATATCATATCTTGTAAGACCTAATACTAGGTGAAATCTGACCTATGTAAACCTATTATGCATTCACCGAGGTCTGATGCCAGTAAACGCCGTGCTTATCAGGATGAAGCTCGAGAGGCTCTTAATAGAGACTCAGTGATATTAGCCAGTGAACTTTCGAAAGTGCGCTTAGTATAAGACGCACGTATGTTAGTTGGTTGTGATATGTTATAACCGTCGCCTCGCTAGGAATGACGCGAGAATAATTTGTGATTGTGTTGTAGAAGATAATGTACTTGTAGCTGATAGGTGGGCTCTCGGAACATGTTATAATATCGTAAGCATGTGATAGATCGTGGCTTATGGCTAATGCACGGAGTCACGAGACTCTGGGGGGTAGGGAGAGCACTCGAGACACGAAAAGACGTTGGATACTCGATCATCGCACTTGTCAATGGGGGTAATGTTTGTATTTATGGAGCACTGTGTTATGACTCGCATGTGGCTCATTAGTTATTAGCTGGCAGTGACGGAGAGAGAGTTACTTTAGTGTGTCAAATGTCGATTAACTAATATGTCAGCTGATTGTTGATGGAATGCGGACATTTTTGCGTTCCATTGCTTGGGTTCTCTCGTTGTTTTCTGAGATTAGTAGATGTATAGGGTTGAGTTGGGTTTATCTTAAGCCCACACGATGGGTTTAGTTATAGTCATACCATCATTAATCTTTAACTTATCATTTAAATATTATCCAATGTCATGGTTTACGAGTTAAGCCTGTTCGCCGTTACTTTGATACTCTAAGTTAGATGGCTAGATTACTAGATGATTTTATTGACTTGATTACACTTTTATTTCTCTCTCTTCACACTACACCCTGATGATTCTTATTCACATCACATCTCTTCTTTTTATCCCTCATGTCTGTTATCGGGATGTGCCTCGCGGCCGAAAATATTATTCGTCCTTTACTTGATGATAACTCACTCAGTTCCGCAATATTACCTCAATGGACTCACTAAATTAGTCAACATCACTTTTAGGGCTTAGATATGAGATGAGATGAACGAATTGAAGATAGATTTGTCTTTAGGAAGATACGCGATAACAATCGACTCAAAATATACAGGATGGGTCATGTAAGAGAGGAACAGTAAAGTATGGCAAGGCGGGCACTAAGTCTCTCTCAAAAAAAGGAAACATGGGAGTAAACGTTGGTACTTAGGTAGAACTTAAGACAGAGTAAAGGTCATATCACACTCTCTATTTTTCGTAGTAATACCGTACATACTGGGATGAGCTTATCATTTCAAATGCGTCTCACCTTCTGCCATAGTCTCACTACTCTTGCATTAGTCACGAGCCGCAAGGCACCCATTGGAGTTCTATCTGCATAGGCGCCTGTGGTGCATAGTGGGGGATGTGGGTATTCTGTCACGCTATCGACTGGTCTCGGGGAGTGGCCGAGACCTTCCTGTGTATTCGATATACCTGTCGGCCTGGTTTGGATAGAGGGTAGGAAGTCGTACGAAAATAGGCCAAGGGACGGCTTACTACATATCTGTCCATCACGCTTAACACATATCCACAACGCACTGGAGATTATCGCGGATGTGGTACACAGTAAGAAGGCTTTTCTGGATATATACTGATTGTCAGTGTAGATGCAATGTATAGAGATGAGATATTTTATCTCTTTTCTTAATTATGGTATAACTTATATTAGAGTATATAGTATGCGGCTAAGTGCTTGACTATTGAAACATATTTTATCTACTAACACTTACCGCTTTAACCAGCGGCTATAACCTATTTTAATAATGTAATACTTCACCTCTTAGTATGCAGCAAGGGGTAGTAGGTACTATTATAGGTGTATCTGTAGCATAAATAATATGGTTTTTGTGTTTGATCAATTGTTATAAACTATCAAGAACTAAGGTTGTCCACTTTCAGGAGAGGAATTGCGATACCGTCACTGCTTCTACATTTTAGACTGCCTAACACTTCATCAAGAATCCTTCACTAAAACAAATGACATTTTTTTGTAGATCAGCTAGAATTTTTAGTTCGGAAAAAGGTTAAATAACACATTAAAATGAATTTGCTCTATAATTAAGACCAGACTAAGTGTTATCATTGTCAATTCTTTTTGTGATCTCTTCAATGCTAAGTCACTCGCAATATATAATTACATCATCAGCCTTTTCCGTGTGCCAGGTACCAACTTAAATGTTAAGAGCGAAAAGGCCGTTGTGTGTCCTAATGTGAGTCTTCTGTTTTTTTTCTGTCGCCACACGTTAAAAATATGTTAGAGGGTTTGTTTGAGTATTAATGAATTATTTGCCTCTTATGATAAGAGAGTTGTTGTAATTTTATACGCCAATAACAAAAAGTCCCTCGTTGGCACGTTCAGGTCGAAAATTTGTAAAATTTTTTGATAATTTTTTTTTCTTATATATACTCGCTAAATAAAGGAATACGCCTCAGATTGCCCGTGGCGGGATTGAACGGATCGCACGGACCAAGAGATGATGGAAAGGTGCCCGTAGGGTCTGTACGGCCACATAATATAATATAAACTGTTCAACTCTATATATATATTATATATATAATTATACATACGTACATACCATTATAATAATAAGCCCCAGTCATAATAAAATAATGAAAATTTCTTATTTACGGATAAAAATTTGATCTAAACTGATATCAAAATAAGTCCATTTGTTTTAGTGTAGCACGTGTTAGTTTTCTAGTTACATGACAAAGAATATCAGCATAGAGCCTACAATTGCCAATATCTATAATAATTATATTAATAATATATATATTTATGTAAATAAATATAATATATAATATATATATATAATATATATATATTAATATATATAATATATATTATATATATATATAATATATATAAGTTTACCGAAATTTCTGTGGTCCCCGTGAATTACTCTGGCCCATATATAGGTGAGGAAATTAATAGACGTTAATAATATAAGGTGTTTTATATATATCATATATATATTTATATAGTATATTATTAATTATTTAGAGTTATTAACATATAATATATGTTTATTACATAGTTATAAATTATATATACATAGATGTCTTAAAAATTTATTTGTAAAATATTTTTTTTAATTAGTTTTTCAGATATTTTTATGACGAAGTATTTTTTTTAAGGTTTTAAACTTTCTGCTATAAATAATAAATAGTAATATTATTATAACTATTTTTTAATAGTAATTTTTTTTATGTAGATATATTATATATTCTCTATACTGAATAAACTATTAAAGTTACTTTATTGAAATTATTTTGTTTTCCGTGTAATCTGTTCTGTATCTTAAAATAAACTGGTTTGAAATCGTTAGCAAGGATGCAGCTCATTTGCTATGTTAGCTAGTTTGTGTGGAGTGTGTGTTAAAAGAAGAGTTGTTTTGTTTGTAAGAGGCGGTGTGGATGTGTGTTATCGCTAGATGAACTGTAATAAGATGATTAATGAGAAGTTAATATTGAGATTAGATGTGCAGGATAGCCAACAAAAGGTGCTTTGGAACGATGAGCTTGGACATATATTATATATCCCAACTTAAAATATTTAAAAAAAATATAGAAAAAAAAAAAGCTATTTCAGATTTATATAAAGTAAATGTATAAATAATATATATATATATATATATGATATATATAGTAACAATTTAAAATATAGAGTTTGATAAATAAAATAAATAGAAAATATTAATGATTGTATTAACACTGAAAATGAATTAAAACTATTTGAGAACTGATAATAAGTAATCAACTAAATTAGGGTTGGCGAGTACTGATGATCCTACGTGGTAACTAATTTTATAATAAATCATAATACTCAACAGATCACGCCTTGAATTTTCAAATTACTGAATAAAATCTCCTTCTAACATTCGCATTATTCAATAATGTCCGTTTCCATTATTTTAGGCATCAGGTAACTAATACATTTGTAATCAATATCACTTACATGTCCTAGCTCATAGTCCATTTATAAAGATACCTGTTTATTGATGATTTCAATTATTGTGTTTCTTATTAACGCAATGGTGTCTGTTTTGTAATGTCGCTGTTTGTTTGTCTGTCGATGGAAGTGTTAGCTGTGTAGAATGATGGATATCCTGTGTTGAATGAGTTTTTGACATGTTAGCTGGCAGGGTGACATCAGAGGTAAAAGCCGGACCTTGGTTGAGATCGCAATCTAAAGTAGGGTGAAACGATACGAGCAAAAAATAACGGTTTTTGAGACTATTTGATGCGATCAAAGAAAGATGGACGTGGAGGGGATGCCGGGATTTTTTACACTCTGAACTAATTCAAAGATAAAGAAATGAAGTGAAAAAAATAAAATAAGTATGCAGACTGTAGTGTTGCAGAGTAGAGAGAGAATAAGTCTACCATTTGAAATTCCTGTCAATGATGTATTGATTTGGACGATAACAACGAGAGCCTGGAAAAAGAAAGAGATTAAAAAAAAAAAAGGAATATTAATAGAATACAGAGAGGAGAAGGGAAGAGAAGTAACAGATAAAAGGAGATCCTCATGTACTGACTTTTCTAACTATTTCTCCACCATGATGAGAGAGAGGAAACTCGAGATTAATCACTATCTCCAATAATAGACGACACTGGAATATAGCATAAAAAATAGAATAAAATAAGAATGTAAAATAAATAACTTAATAAATGTTATACATTTGTTTCAATATGAAAATTTAATATAATATTTTAAAGTTTAAATTTGAATGGAAAATGAAAAAAAAAGTGAGGCAAGAATAATAGAAATAGAATATGATCAGTAAAATCGCTATCACATATATAATAAATAAATCAAATGATAGATTCGGAATTTTTAAAATGCAAAATGGGACCTTTGCTGCTTGCTTTGTATTATTGTTAGGTTGGATATTAAATATATATAGTAAACACTTTCACATAATGAAATCAAAGGCAAAATAATAAGGTTAATAATAATCAAGCAATTCGATAGTAAAGCTTATGTTATAATAAAAATTTATTTTAATGTGAAGCTTGGGAATATAATATAGAATAGCACATTTGATTAATGAATTAATTGAATGACAAAAAGAAATAAACTAAATTAAATTATTTAATTAAATTTAATTTTCTAACTTTATTTTAGATTTTGCAGTAAGTAAAGATGGTTTCCTAGTAAGACATCATTAAAACCTATTAGAAATATTAGCTATTTAAATTTAGTAGTCTTGAATCGGAAAGCATACCTGCATGAGAGAATAAAGTTTTGTGAAGTGAAATTGTTTGTATCTTAATATCTCTTTATGGTATTATGCACAAAGATTTAATGTTCTATTCGCCTACTGGTTTCAACTCACAGAATGCGAAATATTGGCCTCATTTCAACGGAAGAGGTAATAATGAATTTGGGGTTTTGTCCGAACCGTATAGTTATATATATATATACTATATATATATATATTAATATTTCTATATATAGTATATATATCTATATATAGTTATATTCTATATATATATATATATATATCTATATATATATACTATATATATAATTATATATTAATATAAGGGTGGGATGGTTTAAACCATGTTGGTGTAACCCTTGGTTTACCATGGTTTTAAACCACCATAAAAAAAACCCAATGGTTAAACCATTAAAAAACCATGCAAAAATATTTAAAAAATATATTTATTATGGTTTTCTTTAGCATGTTGCTATGGTTTTCTTCAATTTTTTCAATCGAAGAGTAACCGAAAGGCATAAAAAATTTCCTGCTGATTTTATATTATTGTGGATTGATTTATATATATATATATTTATATATATATATAGTATATATAGTATATATAGTATATATATATATTATATTATATCTATATATAGTTATATACTATATAATATATATATATATAGTATATTTGTAAATTTAAACATGTTTAGAAACATGAAATTCTTGTTTTCGAGCTCTTTCGTAGGATTCATTTTCTTCTACCTCACTCGATGCGCACATTTTCAAAAAGATTATAATCAAAACCATTTGTGGAGTGTGGTGGGCTACAGCACAACCAAGCTAGAAGGAATGACTGTAAACATAAGTGATGATGTTTAATATTTGGAAAAATATGAATATGGAGCTAGACCAGCTTAATCCACCACACTCAACAGACAAGCTTTATAGCAAAAGTAAAAAGGAGTATCATCAGTAAGGCAGTAACAGAAGCTCACTGTTTGGCATAGTATTTTTTACCCCAAGATATCAGACCACAGTACTTCCAGGGGATGAGTATTCAAAAGCAGTGGAATTATTGGAAATAAAATTATGATTTTAATTTTCTCCTCAATTTCATAAAAGTTACCTTATTCTGATAGAATGTCTCTGTTGTCAGCAGCGTATCCTTCATCATGAAAGGCATGACTCAAAGAAAGATTACATTAAATTGTCATATGTAACAAAATAAGCATATTGTCAGCAACTTCATCAACTGCTTATGTTGAAAGGGTTTTTTAAAAATTCTGACTTGTGCAGAGCATTTTTGAAAATAGATTTCTACATAGGTACTTGAATAGTTAGTTTTTTTGTTATAAATTATTAATGATTAAATTTCAGTTTGAAAAGTTTTATCAGACTCTCCTCTCTCTCTTCTCTCTCTCGTCTTCTCTCTCTCTCTCTCTTCACTCTCTCTCTCTCTCTCTCCTCTCTCTCGTCTCTCTCTCTACTATATATATAATTAGTTATATATATATATATATATATGTATTACTAATAATTATATATTAGCTATATATACTATTATATATATACGTATATTATATATTATATATATATATATAATATATATATCTCATATAATATATATATATATTTATATATATATATATATATAATATATATATATATATATATTATATATTTATTATATATATATAATATATTATCACTATATATTTTATATATATTATATATATAATATATTTCCTAAGTATTTCAAATATAAACGGTAAATAAGAATTCATGTTTTAAATATCTTTTATAGGTAATTTGAAAAACTTTTCTTTATGCGTTTTTTTTTTTTTTTTTTTTCTCTTTAGTAAAATAATAAAGTAAACCTTTTTTTTTAATTTTAGTTTATATTTTATAAATATACCCTTTTATTTTTTACTTTATGAGTTAATGTAAAACTCAAAAAAATAATATTAATTTAATACCAGTTTACAGTTATCAAGAAAATATGAAATTTATGAATCTAAAGAATTTATTAAGGAATTTTAAAATATGTGTTAGCACTTGTGTATAACAGTTTCCAGTAGTGGATTTTTGCCTTTAAAGTCTATTAAAACCAATAAAACCCACATTAACTTACCAAATACATAGAAAACCCAAAAAAACAAAAAAAAACCATTGGTTTAATTTGGTTTATTTAAAAAAACCAATGGTTTTTTGGTTTTTTTTTTAAAAAACCATGGTTTTTTTCCAACCCTATATATATAATATATATATATATATTATATTATTATATATTATATATGATATATATATATATATATATATGATATATTAATTATATATATATAATATTATATATTAGTATATATATATATTAGTATATATATATTATATATATATAATTATATAGATTATATAGAAAACAACATTTTTTATCATCTTTGTATGGAACATAGCAATAGTATGATATTTTTGAATCCAACGGGTTTCACAAAGTTTTGGCAAGCTGGGGATGTATTTTCTTCTTAGGGTGAAGTCTCTGAAAAAGTTTATGCTTTTATTGTGGCAATAGTAAAGGGAGATGAGAAATAAGGTTTAGGTCCATTAATGACCAAATTAGGCCGATGGCTTACACAGTGAAAATATAATCCTTTTTTGTATTTTTCCCGCAGTTTCTTTTGAACTCCATATTCTTTCCCAGCCATTGGTGCGCAGCCGTTGTACCCCTGATCAACGCATAGATACGGATCCAAACCTTCTTTTTCTAAAAACAAATCAATCGTTTTGGCAATGGTTTTACCATCCATCCCTTCAAGAATTTCAAACCCCAGAAATTCTTTTGGAGCAATCATTTTTTCAAGATCGAAAAACCTTAATCCTTAATAATTGTTCATTGCCTGACAAATCCGCAGTTTCATCGGCCAATATGGAGTAGACACCAAATTTTTTTGCGTCCGCGACAATCATGTCTTTTAATGATATTTCCATACAAATTGGTAAGTTCATTTTGAATCTCCGGAGACGTCCAAACGGCATTCTTCTGTCCTTGAATATGTTCTTTCAATTCCACATCATCACTTTCTATTTGAAGTATAACCAGGTCTTCAAAAATTCCCTCAAGCAGGCCTATACCTCTTAAAGTAACTAATGAGTTCCGCAGAAAATTTATAGGTCCTTCAAAAATTGATTTAAATGATTTTCTTTTAATTTCTGCAATTGTTTTTTGATGTGCTGTCTGCAGCTGAATATCAACGGGTACGCCTTCCGTGATTGAATTAGCAGCTTTGGCAGCCGCCAAATGTTACCGAAATACTGAGGGTAATAGCGGAAAATACTGTCGAAAGAAGATAGGTGTATAAAAGCACACAGCTAATTGACGTCAAGCCAATATGAAAACGAAAACACATTAAAACTCTTTAGAAAAATGTTAAGCTTATATACATTAAGTAAATAGTAATTACTACATTCATTATCTATGCGATTGATGGTATCTTTCAAGTTTTTTTCACTAACAAACCCTTTAAAAAGGTCGTCTGGCAAACATATCAAGGTTCATTTTTTATTTCGCCAAGATTTTTAGGGCAACTGCCCCCTGCCCACTTGTATACGGCTCCCATATATATATATATTATATATATTATAATTATATATATATATTATATAGTATTATATAGTATGATAATATATAGATATAATATATATATATTATATATTATATATATAGTATATATTAGTATATATATATATATACTATATATGTATCTAATTATATATATATATATATATATCTATATATGATATTATATATATTATATTATATATAATTATATATATATATATATATATATATCATATAATATCTATTAATATATATTTATATATTATATATATATATTATTTATATATATATTATTATTATATATTATATATATATATATATATATATATATATAATTATTTATATATATATATATATATATATAGTAGTATATATATTATTATATATATATTTTATTATATATATATTTATATAGTATTATATATATACATATAGTAGGTGTATTAGCTACAGATTCATCAGAGCAAATAGAAGGTTGGAAAGGCAGGTTTGCAAAAAGTTTTTTTTTTTGACAGCAAGAAAACTAATGATGTAGAATCTTTATGTTTTGTTGCAAACAACGCTTAGCACGTCTCGATATTCATGTCCCAAAGGTTTTCAGATTAAACAAGTAATAAGATAAACAAATAATTTTCCATTTACGATGTTAATTTTCTCCCATCATTAATGGTACATATAACAATTGTAACCTAACCCATAAATTTAGAGGATAAACAGATCTCAAATATCGTCTCTCTCATCATTTTTATTCCCTTGACTGTCATTGTCTGAGGATATTAATACACTCTTCAGAAGTTATTAAGAGAGGATGACAAACAAATGTTTGCTGATTGATCATAAAGGATATCTTTTAAATGATTGGAGTAGATGATACAATTGGTTAGAATAGATTGTCATGGGATGCGGAAGACACTTATTTTCTCATCAGAGCCAACTTACTGGCAGAGAGATTCATTAAGTTCTTGCAACCTTAACATAATTTGCAGAGTAACATCATGTATTACTAAAATTTAGTGAACTGTTATTCTGGCTGTAATTTTATTTAGTTCTTATTTAGCCTTAGTCGAATGATTTAAGTGTGACTCAATGATCTATAATTTCAGAGAACTTTGCTGATTGTTGTTTGAGATTTCACAACATTTCTAATGTTGGTGGCTGACGGAGTTTGTGTTTTTAATTAACAGGGGAAGATTCGGCAATATTGGAGTTTTGGGAGACGCCCATTTTATAGCCCTACCTAGAATGGACATAACTTCTTAATTTTTCAGAACAATTTTGATGGAGAAAAAAGCAAACCGCAGCTTTTCTGACCTCTAAAACGTCATTTTCGGGTGATTTTCCTGTGTCTGGTAGTCATCTGTTTCGGGCATTTTCATTTTTTTCAGAACCTAATTTTTTGACATTTTTTTCGTATCAACTTCTACATTTTTTTTCGAAATGACTTCAAACTTGAAATATGCATAGATGGGTCCATTACGCACAAAATGCACGAAGTAGTTTTTTGATTTTTAGAAAATTGTGCTCAGCAATTAAAAAAAAAAAGTAGGTTTTGAAATTCGACATTGCTGAGCACAATTTCCAAAACTCAAAAAACTACTTCGTGCATTTTGTGCGTAATGGATCCATTATGCATACTTTCAAGTTTGGTTATTTTCGAAAAAAAATTGTAGAAGTTGATACGAAAAAATGTTAAAAAAAATTAGGTTCTAAAAAAATGAAAATGCCGAAACATGACTACAGACAAAAAATACACAGAAAATAACGTTTCAGAGGTTAAAAAAAAGCTGCGGTTTGTCTTTATCCCCATCAAAATTGTCTGAAAATTAAGAATTTTAAGTCCATTTTTAGGTAGGGCTTAAATGGGGTCCCAAAATCTCCAATATTGAATCTTCCCCTTCACTCAAGAAAGAAACAATTATTTCTTTATGTTGGCACCAGCATCTCTCATGATACAGTGAACTATCCCCTCTGGTGGATAGGTTCCATCGCCAACATTCCTAATACGCCACTAGGTATATTCATCTGTATGACGTTTCAGTGAGACGTTCATTGATAACACAAAATTTGGCTTTTGAAATAATTGTCAACGGCATGACTACTCAGAGAATACAAAGAAATTGCTGATTGAGTATCTGACCATTCGGGTCGGAGGAGAAAGCTAACTTGTATGTTAATTTGATAGAGGTTATTAATATTTTTAACTTTAGTTTTAAAAGCTGTTTTAACATTTTCTTTCAAATAATATCTCAATAGTAATTTTTTGAAGTAGTGTGTTGAAGAGACCCATACTTTCGTTAGCCGTACAACCAAAATTTCAACATGACGAAACAGAAAATCTTCCATTATTATCATTGCTGCAATTTTACTATGTCAATTCTTTTTTTTTTTTTCTTTTTAGAGGCCCGTATTTTGTATTTTTTAATTAGTTTCAATGAGTATCTGCTTCGTTCTTTAACTTGGAATTGGAGATCTTTACTCTTTTTATCTCATTTTCATTCTTATTTTCCTTGTGTTTGTTGCTTAGATGGTTCTTAACCCAAATATCATTCTTCCTTTCGAGAATAATTACGAGTTATGGCAAAGCTTATACTATGCGATGATACCAATGGAAACAATATCGAAGTAATCCCAAACCACACTTGGATAAAGGATGCTATTTGGCGGAACTTGCTTCAACAGTTGAGTTTCGAGCTACATTATTTTCACAAGTCTACGAGCGATTCAATAATATATTATATTGCTCAGATTTCGATTGTGGACTCGATTACCTGTACTACTTGGTCGCGCATTAGTCACCTCATTCTATCACTTTCTACAAAGTTGTTAAATTTTCTAACTAACAGTCCCATCAGGACATTTCTATTCACATTCCAGTGATCCCGGTACGATGCAATAATCACTTTATTCTGTTAATGATTTGCGAAGTAAAGTGCGAATTATTTAAAAACCCGCTAAAACTAATATTATACATATATATCTTAGTATATTTTTATCTATATATGACTATCATAAATATTATATGTATATATAATTATATATATATATATACTATATTATATATTTATATATATATATATCTATTAATATTAATATATTATATTATATATATTAGTATATATATATAGTTACATATATATATCATCTCCATCTCCTTTTCTCAAGAAAAAAATAGTCGCTGAAATCGTACATTAGACAATAATTTAGTTTCATTCTCTTTTGTCCTTTGGTGGTCGTGCAGGCATTATTATTGTTGGCATGAAAAATGTTTGTAATATATGGCGTAATAGTTGCAATTGGTGCCTATGGATATTTATATTTGTTTTTTCCATATATCACATTACTCGTGTAATCCAGACTTTATTACATTATGATAACTGTCATATAGGAATATTAAGAAGATAAAGGTATTGTAATGCTCTCCGAGCACGGTTTCAGAGAAGGGTGGTCATGTACAGATCCAAGCCTATTCAGAATTCAATGGAATACTTACTGACTCGCAATTGACCGAGGAGATCCAGTTGAGATTGTATATTTTGACTTCAGCACAGCTTTTGATAAGGTTCCCTGCACATAAGGATTATGAAGAAGTTATTGCAATGTGGTATAGGTGGATGGTACATTGTTGGGTTAAGGAGTGGTTGTGGAATAGAAAACAGTGTGGCTACAACTAAATGGCAATAGTCATCATGGGAAATAGTTAAGAGTGGTGTCCCACAGGTTCAGTGCTGGGGCCACTTTTTCCTCATGATATATATATAGTAATATATATATATATGTATATATAGTATTATATATATATATATAGTATAATATTATTATATATATTA
The DNA here is from genome assembly GCA_015478945.1 of Trachelipus rathkii. Lineage (NCBI taxonomy): Eukaryota > Metazoa > Arthropoda > Malacostraca > Isopoda > Trachelipodidae > Trachelipus > Trachelipus rathkii. Next base: position 33,307 of record JABUQX010128546.1, read on the forward strand.
CTATATATAATAATATATATATTGTATATATTATATATAATCTATATTATATATATATATATATTATATATTATATATATAGCATATTTAGACCAGGGATTAAATGAAAGGTTTCTAAGTTTGCAGATGATACCTAAGTGGCCACGCCACCTCAGTTGGGAATAGTGAAGGATGTATAAGGATTCAAAAATCGTTGATAAACTTCTTGAGTGGGGCAGATAAATGGCAATGAATTTTAATAGTAAAAAAGTGTTAAGGTTCTTCGCCTAGGTGTACTTAAATTAAGAGTTACTACGATATGAATAGGGATTGCCAAGACCTTTTTGGAAGTAGACAAAGGTTACGGGTTGCTTATACACCGGAATGTAAGTGTATAGCGAATCATTGTTTTGGAAGCAATGAATAAAGGCTAATATAGATGTTGGGCTGATGATAGGCATTTATCGTGTACCAGAGCAAGGATAATAAGTAAACTGGTATCAAGCTATGTTTGGTGAAATAGTCGAGAATATGGTGCACAAGTTTGGGCCCTTATTTAAAAAATTAGATATGGTAGAGAGAGTGCACTTGTAGAGCAATAAGGACTGATTTTGTGTTTGAGGGTAAAGCGATATGAGGAGAGGCTGAACGGAGTTAGAATGTTTTCTGTGGGCAACCGATTTCTCAAGGGGACATGATACAAGTCTGCATAATATTAAATCTTCTTGATAATCTGGTAGACAATAAAATCCTTTTGCATATGTAGAGCACTGGGACAGGTGGACAGGGCTATAGAAATTAAGACGAAAACAATGCCATCTCTTTGATTAAGAATAGCTTCATTCAGTAATTAGGTGTTAAATTTTGGAATGGTTTGCCACAGGAAGATTTGTTGAATGCAACTCGATTGGTCACATTTAAGAAGGGACTGTGATAGGTAGTATATGGATGGTTTCGGTATCTTATAGTATATTTTGACTAGGCCAAATTGGCTTGTTCTTAGTTACTGTAGTTATTAAGGTTAATTGCATGTTACTATAAAGTTATTAAAGCTGTGGTGTGGTTAGCAAGTATATACTTTAGATTATAGTTTTGAATTTTTTTTTTATTTTAGTTGTAGACTTTGTGTAAGTTATTTGAAATATGTTTAAAGGCCATAGGGGTGTTTTTTTGTGGATTTGCATGAAGCCATGAACATGTTGTTTGGTACCTGTATTAATGATTGCAAGTGCCCTAGGGTGCCTTGTGGTTTGTGGATTTGCATTTCGTGACTGGTTCTGTTTGCTTGACTGGGACAGTTTTGATAGGCCCATGTGGCTTCTTACTGTCTTTTTATTTCTAATGTTCTAATAAAAAAAGAAAACTGGCCCGCCCAGCTCCGAAGCATACTCCTTGAAACAACGGGATGTATGTCTTCTGAGCAGCATGTCAAAAACTCGATTACATAGACTATAATTAATATCAAGCTATAGAATGCTCAGGGTTACATAGG
>JABUQX010128547.1:0-17500 GCA_015478945.1 Trachelipus rathkii
AGAAGAATATAGAGAGAGGATGAAAGAATCGATCAAGGTTAATTTTGAATTATTTATTAATTATATATTTTGATGATATTCATAATATAAGCAAAGCCTTTTATGATAATTTGCAGGGCCCGAAGGCTGATGCTAAACTAGTTTCTTTACACATAAATTGACCGTTTTTTAAAAGATCATGTGTTATTTGAATGTTCAAGGTATTGGAGGGTGATTTGAATTTTTTGGATTGTGAATTAACGAGATTGGTTTATGAAGGAAGAATATGAGATTATGACCGAGTCATCATGGGGCAATGGTGGAAAAAGGAAAGGACCTGTCTAATATTCAATCAGGGGTACAGTAAGGTGCTCTAGGTCCGCATTGATTGTGATTAACATCGAACATAATACACAAAACACTATCTTGACTCACATTATCATATTAATATGATATATATTAATTATATCTATATACGTATATGTATATAATAATTAATATATATATAGCTATACTACTATAATTATTACTACAACAATATGATAGTGTATCCTAATATACTTATATATATATATATATTATATATTATATATATAATATAATTATATATATTATATATATATATATAATATATATAATAATATTTATTATATATATATTTATATATCTTTATGGTAATATATATATACTATATATTAAACTTAATATAATATATATATATATATTACTTATATATATATTCTTAAATCTTAATTATTAATATATTATATTTTACATTTATATTATATATTATATATATATAATAATATTAATAATTCATATATATTATATATTATAATATTATTATATATATAATCTATATTATATATACTATTAATTATTTATATATATATATATAATATATTTAATATTATATATATATTAATATATATTATATATATTATATGCCATAGATCCGGGAACCTGGAAATTTCAGGATTTAAGTTTGCCAGATGATATATACTAAAGTTATGTTGCAATTCTGTAAAGAATAATGATGTTTTTTAATGTTTAAAGATTTTAAATTGATGCTTGAATAACTTTGGATAGGCCAGAGTAACATGCGCAAATGATTGTTGAATGATAAAAAAGTGTAAAGCCTAATTTGTGTGGTGTTACTTGAATATAAGATTTACTATATCATCGAATGTTTACCCTAGAATAGTTTAAGTCTTTGGAACCAAGAAAAGACTATGGATATGATTGAAGTAAAAAGTAGTCTGAAAGTGATAAACAGTGTTGCGAAAACAAGGAAATAGAAGTAATTAAAGGATTGTAGGTATAAATAAATCGCAATGTCACTTACAAGAGCAAGGAGGTTTTAAATAAGCTGCATAATATCATGCTAATGTAGGCTATTATTAGTGTATTGTGCAAAGGTTTGTGCCTATTATTTATGAAAAATCATAGACAATGCTGGAGAAGATTACTGGATAGGTAATATGGATGATATGGGTATTTATAATTTAATAGTGTATTATGACTAAGTACAATTGGTGGTTATTTATTAAGGCTAGATTTTATTAAAAAGTATTTATTAGTGTTTAAAAGTTAATGCCTTTAGAATGGACATATATTTATATATATATAACTAATATTAATTTAAGATTAAATCCTGGGTTTTTGCATTTAGCTTAGATATAGTGTTTGCTTTAGGTAGTAGTTGTTTGTTTATATATTATTTTAATTTCGCTATTATTAGCTTTGTGCCTTTGTGTAGGATTGACAAGCCCTTAAGGTGCAGTGTTTGGTTATTGAAATGGTTCATTTATGAGCTTTAATAGTGTTTGATTGGAAATCTTTAGATAGCTTATGTGGCTTCTTTATTACTGTCTCTGTTTTCTCATACTGTTCTCACACATACACACACCTATATTAAACATCTCACATACACACGCCCCCCCTAAACACACTACACTCTTCACTCATGCACACATATACACTAGACACACTTATATAATATTATATATATATTTATATAATATTTAATATAATATGATATATATTAATTATATAATATAATATGTTATATATATATATTATATTATATTATAATTATATATCTATAATATATCTAATTATAATATATATATATATTATATATATGGATCAGTGTACTATAGCTGACATCATGTAACTCGAGAACGGCAGCACCTACAGTACAAACAAATTTATATATTTGGAATCTTAGTGAAAAATGGGTAGGTTAAGAGTTGTTTTTAAAATTTTTGTGTTCTTTCTTGGCATTATAATTTTTGTCGGAAATATTTAAAAAAATTTCCAGGCACCACTCACAATTTTTAGGTGGTTGTCTTCGAGCCGACTTATGCGGAGTGATTAGAGCGTAGGGGAACGAGGTCCCCCGTCGTCCACCGGAGGCCGAGAGACCCCGATCCTGCCATCTTATGTGGTTTATTTCCTTGGTATCCTTCCTTAGTTAAAAGCATAATTTTACTTCGCTTGACCCTTTGGTTGTATATTGGACTTATTTTACTAAAGGAATACATTTGACAATGTGTGTAAAACAGGTAGTCAAAGATTGTGCAGGGAAGTTTTGGGTTCTCCTCCGGCCTCTTTATTTTTTTTTTTACACCGGTGGACGAAGGGGACTTCGTCAGACCCCTCTGATCCCCCATCAAAGATGCTTCAGAGTCCCGCTATAAATTTGGGGAAACTTTTTTTTTTTTATAAATAATTATTTTAAAACGAATAATAATTGACAACGGTAACGTCATCCTGCCGCATAGACTAACTTCGCTGATGCCATTAGGGCTATTTCCGTACCCTTATTAAAACTGTTAGGTCCTGCAGTTCTATGAAGTATACTGATGATCAGCTTTAGACACTTACTCAGAACAATAATATTAATTGTACTCATTTTATAATATAATATTACTTAATTCAAATATATATATATACATAGGTATCTTATATTATCATAATAATAATAAATTAATATTATACTCTAATATATATTTAGTATCTAAAATATAATATATATATTATATCTTCCTATAATATAATATATATATATATATATATTTGCGATAATTGCAATTTTATTTATTTGAACGATCTTAAATATTAAAAGAACATAAGTGGGAAGACTGTTCTATTAAGAATTACCAAACTTTCTTCCGGGATGGTCGTGAAGAAGCTACCGCAATGTTGCGAAATAGAGGCACATTTTACTTGTCATCTTGATGCTTTACGACTGACCTTTTATTGGTTAAAAACACCTTAAACCTGAGCATTTAATTTTGTGTTCTCATTTTTCAACAACATCACGGTGTTCAATTCCGGAGAGGCAGTAAATGGTGCTTTTACCTCTCTTCCACTATGATATCCTTTAATTTAAGATCTAAATAATCAGAAAATTGCGAATATGCTATATATTTTTAAACACTGCATATTAAGAAGCCGAGAGGAAAGGAATGGAGCTGGAAACCTGGTGATGTCGCCATCATTGAAGGGAGGCTACGATTGCTTAAACTGTTTCTTGACCTCAACTTTTTTTTGGAGTTGAGAGGGATAGATCCAGAAAAAATATTCGTAAAGCAATAATCGAGCAATATTGTCCTGACATATTCGCATGGGACACGGTGGTTACAATTGGCCCGGAGAAGGCAGTAGTGATTCTTTACCTTCCCACTTTAATGATTCTTTTTATTTAAGTATATATAATACTATATATTATAATGACATAATGTGTGCCAATAGATATTAAATACTCCAATTTATATTTATACTATCTATATATATATATATATTTCAGTATACTAGTTGCATATATATAATCTATAATATTTACCATTTCTTAGTATATATTTTATGTATTCTTAGGTATTTTTTATACTAAGGCATTATATATATATATCAATATATATAGTTATGATTTTTTCATTATTTAGAAAGTTTTTTTTAACTAACTAGGATGGCATACTTACGAAAATCATACCAAAAAAAAAAGAAAATCCAAATGAAGATGTCTAACACTATTCGCTTTCAAGTATCTCGATTATTAACAATGCGGCAAATGGTTTATTTATTCATCTTTTTGATAGTGGAGATTTTAAAAGCATATTAGATATTAACTTGGAATGATATTGTAACATATTGAATCAAAAGGCTTTTCAGAATTATGTTGAAGAGGAGGTCGATTAAGATCTTTGGGAATTACCGGATTATCATTACGATGGAGCAGAAAATGAATATCTCTCTCAATATCCACTACCAGTTGAGCCGGATTATTAAACAAATATATTTTTATTTATTAATAGTAGAAATATTTTATTGTTTTAAAAATATAAAGAATAATTTAAGGGTAACAATTCATCAAGGTTTTTTTTCATAGTGCCAATATTGATAATAGATCAATGGATGACGAACTTCATATTAATAGGATAGTCCAAAAGAGTATTTATGTTCCTGAAAAAAATAATCGAAGTTAACAATAATGGTGTTAACATAACTAGCATTTGTGTTAGAAACGCTTATCAACAGTCCAGAATTTAGCAATGATATATCATGATCAAAATCTCTTTTGCAAAACTACTTTAGTCCTCATTCTTCAAGGGAATCCTTTCAGAGAAAGTAGAAGTTATTCATTTGAGGAAATCAATACAAATACCTCTATCAATGCAATATCAGTTTGACCTCATATTCATTCGGAAAATTCTATTCTTAAGTAAAGCCCTAGCCAGTAACAATATTAAATAAATCTTTGAAAAGTCAATTCTTGACAAAAATATATGACAGCTTTTTTCTCAAAGAATATATGGTAAAGTGTTAAATTTGTAAGAGATATATTTTTTTCTATTATTTTCAATTTACATGCTAAAAAATTTGAATTGGAATCACATTATTTTAAATAAACTCTAGTTTACACAACAACATATTTATAATTTTTTTTGGGAACAACAGATATTTCAAGTAGCAACTGTTTTCCATATTATACAACCAAGAACTCGTTAACGCAAGAATATTAATATAAAGTTGAGAGAAATTAGATTATAGTTTGGTATATTAAGCTCACACACTTTAGCTAAACAAATGTTCAACGAGAAAACAGTGTTCGCAGTTTACATTAAAATCACAAAAACTTATTGAGGTTTAATAAGAAAAAGACATTATATATATATATATTACAATATAACTTTGATAAGACTAAATTAATAATAACTATATATATTATTATGGGGTATGTTATATGTTAATATATATTATATCACTAATTAATTTATTAGTGGATATTATATAGTACAATAGTCATGATTATATAACGTAACTTATAATATATATATATATAATGGAGATATTAATTTATAATATATTATATTAATATAAATGTTATAGTATAATAGATAATTTATATATATATATATAGTAATATTTAGCTTAAGATAATAGTATATTTTAGATATAATTATAATTTATATTTTATTAATATAATATATCTTTGTTATTTCTGTTCAAATCAGGGCATTTTTTATTGTACAGTTAAAAGTTATTAACCATTATTATTATTTTTAATATTAATTATTACTTATTATTTATTTATTTAATTAAATTTATTATTGATTATTATTATGATTATCTATTATTATTATTCTTTATTAATTATTTAATTATTTTATTTATATCATTATTAAATATAATTTATTATTATATTTATAATGTATATTGTTGCTTGTTGATATATGTTGTCAATAAAGAATTTTTTCAGTCTTGGATTTCTGAATTATTAAATTTTTTATTCATTTATAAAAAAAATGTAAGCTTTAAATGCGTACACTTTAACCACCTTCTCCAGAGCATGGGATTAATGATTGTTCAATAATAAAGCTATAATGTTAGCATTGAAAACTATATTATATACATGTTCTCGAAACATAAATTAAAAAACTGAAAATTCACAAACAGGAGGGCCGCAGACCAAAAATCTAGCTTTATGTCTTTTGGGGTATCAAGATTTAAATATCAGGGGCATTTTGGCCAGAGTAAAGATTTCAGCATTTGAACTTTGGATGAATGCTTCTAAATGGAAACCACAAAGTATAACAAAAGCAAGATTAATTGTGGGAAGTTCTTTCTTTGGTGATATCAAAGATTCAGTTATAGGGCATCTTAGCATACTCAGGAAGTGGTTCTCCGATTACTTTATAGGAGCTAGCTTGATTCACATAGCTGACATAGTGGTCAGCTGAGTAGTGGGAATTCCACAAATTGTATTGTCGATCCGAGCTTGTACCACTAACATATGTACATCTTGAGCTTTTCTCCAGTGCATTGAATTTCAGAATGAGGCAGATGTTAGTTTTTTTTTTTTTATATCAAGGGCTGCAAAGTCTTTCATAATTGCATATGAGGAAGTTAAAAAAATGCTGCTGCCATTTGAAAATCTACCTTTGCTAACAAGAATTTTCCATGCTTAAAAACTTAAAAACTTAAAAACAAAGCACTAATATAGGTATTCAAAGTTTGATTTTATATCATATATGAAGCTTTTTTATAAAACCTGAGGTAAAAGATATTTTCAAAGAATATATTGTGTTCTTAAGATAATTAATTTTTTTATTTTCACATTTCATGCAGTTTACTTATTTATTTGTTTTAATTGTATCAGGTAGTTATATGTAAATGTATAATGTATAGGCCTACATTTCAGCCTGTATGACTAGTCTCAATGTAAATTAGAATTGAAAAAGAAATTTCCCCCCCCCCTCCTAAAATTATAGGTTGTGAAACAAAAATTTACCAGAACTACTTTTATACAAACAAAAGAATTACATTAAAAACTTTTTAACTTCAGGATTTGAAGAAATAAGGTTTCATTTTTATTACAACATTTAAAGTGAATTTGGATGCTGTCTTTGTTTTTAAGTTTAAAAGAATCAAAATTTCGTTTTTGCATGGCAGTACCATTTTTTTACTTCCTCATGTGCATTTTTGAAATACTTTATAGCTCTTGATATCCAAAAAATTTACATATCTGCCTTGTTCTGAAATTCAATATGTTTGAGAGAAGTTCAAATGATGTCTCTGTCAGTGCTCCAGGTTCTTCTGGCACATTAGCAATTTCATAGCTAATGGGATTCACACTACCCAACTAGCGCAGTATGTAAATCATGCTCTGGAAATTAATCAGAGATATTACCTAAGTTGGTAAGATGCCCTATAACTAGATCATTGATAGTATAAAAAGAAATCTCTTTTTTTTAGTGGCAGCTTTTTTTTTCTCTTATCTTCTCTTTCTTTCTGCTTGGTAAGGTGTCAAAATGTAGCAAAATATGACTTATTGGGTAGTTTAAGTTGGTTATTGATTTTTATTGAATTTCAAATGAAACAATGAACTATTTTGAATTTGAGTGTTCTTTTCACTTTACATATTTTGTGAAATTTGAAAATATATTTAAAAAAAAAAACTCATTGGCATAATAGTATTCTAAGTGGGTTGTTGCTAGAAAGATCAAAACCTCGCAGTATGGCCTGTGACTCTGTCATGCTACTGTTGAGCCACACAATACCATAAGCTATAATTTTAAGAACAATTAGTCGGTTTTCCCTCACTTTTAAATCTAGTGGTAATATTGTTGTACAAATAGCTACATATTAGTGTAATTCCTATGAAAGTTCTGTGACCACAGATTTAACTATATCTAATTAATATAGTAGGCCATTAGTTGTAAAGTATAATTCCTATTGACATTGGGTGTCTAAAGAGTCAAAAATGATGCATAAAAGCGATGAGGTTATATTTTGCTATCTCATTACAGTCTTTAATGAATTTCAACAAATCTATTTAATTTTTATTTTTATATTAGTTTAAATTTTATATATTGAATTAGTTGCTCTTGATGTCCTGTTTATATATACTATATGACATATTTATATTAAATAAATTATATATTGTGGATCTACATATATGTGCTTGCTATTCTATAGGTATATATTATATATATTAGTAATAATACCTAATTATTCTCATATATAATTAGATATATATATTAATATACTAATTTAAAGTGTATACAATAATATAGTAAAGTACCTAAAAATAAAATTATGTGGATATATTTACTATATATAGGTATATTTTTATATATATAATATATATATCTTATATATATATATATATATATATATAACTAATATAAAATGCATATATAATAAATATATCCGCTCAATATATATTTAGGAATAAACATAATATTATATTACTATATTATATATATATATATACAATATATATTATTCCTATATTCTATATATATATATATATATATATATATACCTTTTTAAATGTATTTTAATTATATTTCCAGAAAATTTATTTGGGGTGTGATGAGATGTTGAGAAGGAGAGAGAGAGAGAGAGAGGTTAGAGAGGAGATGAGGATGAGACGAGAGAGAGAGAGAGAGAGAGAGAAGAGAGAGAGTTTGAAAGTGAGTAGAGAGAGAGAGTCGGAGAGAGAAAAGAGAGACCAGAGAGAGAGGCAGAGAGAAGCAGAGAGGAGATGAGTATATGAGAGGTTCGAGACGAGAGACGCCACGACCGCAGCAGAGAGTAGAGAAGGAGCGAGATGAGAGTATAGACGACCGATCGAAAGGAGAGAGAGTAGAGAGAGAGGAGAGAGAGAGAGAGGAGAGAGAGAGAGAGAGAGAGAAGAGAACGGAGAGAGGAGAAGAGAGAGAGGAAGAGGCGCGAGAGAGAGAGAGAGACGAACGAGAAGAGAGAGACATTCATTTAATCGTTTAGTGATGGTAGAGGGCTTGTGGAGTCATTTGGGCAAGTATGAGTAGAAGATCCGACATGGCTAATCTGAGCTACTTTCTAGTTTCAATACATTTTGAACTTTTTTCTCTATGAAGAAATGGGCGGTGCTTTTATCCTGCTTGGGTCCTTGTGAAATTCCTGGATTCTTACTGAGTTTCTAACTAGCTCTTCATTGTCAATCCAAGAGTAGTTTCTTGAAGACTTCTGTAATTTCTTCCAATAGTGATGCAGCCACCAGATTTCTTTTGTTGCTTCACTTGCTGCCATAATTTCAGCTTTTGTTGTTGAAATACAACTGAACTCTGCTTCTGACTACTCCATGAAAATGAAATTGCTCCTCCAGCATATAAACAAACAATTCCAGTTGTTGAATAATACCCTGTTCTTAATCCGCAAGCATGATCTGCATCATCGTACCCTTGTCAGATGAATCTTGTTCAGAATTACATTAATAAATAAGGATAACCAGCTTAGCTCTTGGTGTACCCTTCAACGTATGCTGAACACGGGATAACCTTTTAACGTTTTTGGTAACATTCTTACTATTGATGGAATTTCTAACACTATCTGGCAGATAATTAAAACAACAAATGCAATATCGTTAGGTCTTGTTGCTGTTTGCAGATATAGAGAAAGGCTCCTATAGGCTGATATTAAGGGGAAGAGTCTCTCCTGGCTTCATAATGTCATTGGTACATATCCTTTAAATGTGGTGTTGGAACCATGGCATTGGCCAATAGTTTCATAAAACCCATAGTTCCTTTAGTATTATTTAGGTAGCTATAGCATGACGCTAATTTTCTGTTGACCATCATTTCTTGAATCTCAATTCAATTCCTAAAAAAATATGTTGCAGGTTGATATGTTATTAGTTGATTCCTTTCTTAATTCGGTTCGTCTAAAAGTTTCTGGCAATTCTGTCTTGACTTGTTGATAGCGCAACTAGTCATACATCAACATATAATCAGATATGATTTTAAAGTTCCCATTCTGATTTCTTATGTAAAAGAACAGAGGAGTCAGCTGTACTATATTACTCAAAAATTAGGTTTTGAAAAAAGAAAGTTTCCAAGTCTTCATTCCAGCATCTTAGTGCTTGCTTAAGCCCATACAACTACGTTTTAATTTGCATACTTTGTCTGATCCCATCTTCAAAACTTTGGGTCGTTTCATTATATATCTCTGATAATCATAAAGGAATGCTAGTGAAAAACATGCAAATTTTAAGGACAATAGTTTCTTAGTTGCTAACACTTATTAAAGTCCTTACAGTATTTTTATTTGGCTACTGAACTGAATGTTTGCTCATAGATCAATTCCTTATGCTGTCCTAATAAACCTTAGTTGCAACTAATGTAAGTTCAAAATTTTCAAATGTTTTTTGTTTTCTAAAGACTTTTTTCGAAATTTTTGTCATTCGATTTTTTTTTTTTCACTTTGCAGTGCTTATATAAATTTTTCTTTCATAATAATTTCATTCATTTTTCAAATTGAATAACTAGGGTTGGGATTAAAAAAAAAACGTTCGTTTTTTAAAAAAACCAAAAGCCAAAATTTTTGGTTTTTTTTTGTTTTTTTTAAATTATTTATTTTTTCATATATATCAAGTTTTTTAGGGTATTTAGCATTAAAATACAGTAAATACAAGATGTTAAACGAGGTTATACAATATAATAGAAGTAGAGTGTTGTATTAATAAAGTTTTTAATTAAGTGCTCCTAGGCTATATATGTGACATTTCACATTATTATATTAATTAAAGTTAATTATATATTATTATTATATTATTAATTATTATATATTATTAATTACGGTATTATTATTAATTATTATTATTATACATGTATTATTAGTATTATTATTATATTTATATATATATATATATATATAAGTATATACTATATATACTATATATTATATAAGATATATTATATAATTGTAATATAGTATAATATATTATATATATTATATTAATATATATATATATTATATATAGAATATATATATATACAATAGATGTATATATAATATATATGATATATTATATATATACTAAATATATTAAATAATCAAAAGTTTAAGATTCACATCTACTTTTTCCATCCACCAAGACTGGTGGTAAAGTGCGTAACAAGCATGGAAAAGAAAAGCAGTAGAAAGAATATGACAAAGTCCGAAAAGGAAAGAGCCCAGCCTTGTTAAATATTAGTAAGGACTTCGTACGAAGTCCATAAATACCACGGCCTAATAGGCTCACGGGACTGCGACGGACCCTCACTATGGTAATCGTCATAGGAAGGGTTCATACCCCTTGACTCCAGGTGGCACAACCATACCCTCGATGAAATCGCCGATCAGCGGGCATTTCTCTCTTATTAATGCACCTTTTATCTCGCTTCTTGCCAAACTCACATTTCTCTCCTTCAGGAACAGGGTTCCGTTTACTGCCAATCCATTTCTTCGATCTCTGGCCACCGTCGGGTTTTCCACACACTCGCCAATATAACATCTGCCACTGACACAACCATCTCAACATACTTTCATTTATTTTCTCTGTCGGTTTTACCCGGCCAATCTTTCTTACACACCGAACACATTCTCTAATAATGTTCATTATCATTTTAATCAATTCTTCTCCGACACCATGTAGCATGCCCTATAGATTGAAGATCATCGGGCTGAACACATTGGGAACTTTAGATTATCTTCTTTATTACCAACCATAGTTCTCAAACTGTAACACCAAATACCAGGTAACATCATACCAGTACATGTAAGCTCCTAAATGCGCACTAAAGACTTAGTCCCTTACATTCCGTCAGTGATTTAATTGCATCCAGACACCTTCCCTGCAATTCACAGAACTTTCCTACTAAACTCTGGCATCATCCGTTTCTAATCCTAACATACTAAGGCCCGAAACATTTATAATCTCAAGAGACACTTGTAAGTCCAGCGGCTCACCATCTAACTAACTTCACACTGAGGACTGTCCTCACTCAAACAACCGTAACCGTACTCTTACCTACGTTTACTTTCAACCCCGTCCTTTTACAAACACCCTGGGACCACTCTCTACCAATCCTCTCAAAACTCTTCAGATTCGCCAGACAAAACCAAATCAAGTCCGCATATAATAGGTAGCGATGGGCACTCCAACGTGGGCACGCTCTATCATTCTACACATTTCCTGTCCGGGCGACCTTCAATTCTGTCCATAAACGCCATCGCATATACAAATTGAATACCAAGGAGACAATAAACGACACGAACTGCCGGTGGCACTGGCCGTGCTTATTAATACTAACCAACCTTTTGACAACCATTTATTCTTAACACCGCCACACTATCGCATGACAGTACTTTTGATTTCCCATTCAGAGTAAGCACTATCACCTAACACTATGATGTACTAACACCTGCACAAGCTCAGGGGACGTAGGACGTTCCCTATTAACCCTGTCATACACCCGTTGCAAATCCATAAAAACCAATACAATTTATTCTTCCGTCTCAACCGCCTAATACATTTGGACTCCATTTTCTCTATCATTTGCGCACTGATTCACGGAATTGCTTATGAAGAGTATCTGGGAAGCTTTGCGCTGAGGCTCTACTGAGCACTACCCGACCAATGCCTTTACTACTCACCTAACGCACCTTGTTCTTCACCAATCAGTCTATCAGTTCTCGCGCACTCTTTCGACAAACACCACCGACATATATCTTCCCTTGACATGATGTCCGAACGCACTCAAGAAACAAATACCTGAGAGCCTATAGATTTGCTACAGTTCCCTTTATCTCCCTTACCTTATATAAAAGGGTACTATTACTGGCTCTCCTCAATCCCTCGCAAACTATATCTCTCCCTAAGAAACGCGCTTTATACAGGCACTTCAGATCCAACTACAATACAACATACTTGCCTGTTCTTGGATCATATTTCAGCCGAGTAATCTTCATCTATACCCTGCAGTTTTACATTCTTTCAACTTTCTCATCTAAGCAGAAGAGGGACGCACTTCCTCCTCTTTTAAGGCAGTGCTAATAACCTCATCCCAAGAAATACCTAATCCTGATCTTGTACCATCAAATCCCCCACACAGTCATTATCACCCCATCATATATTGCCAATAGTTTAAACTACTTATTTATTAACTTCTAAGAGGCCATTGGCACTGAGCTGAGGACGAGTAAAAAGAGATGATCGAAGGGGAGAATTCGGAGATGATTAGCCTAGTACGGAGTGACGAGAGAAGGAGAGGTAAAGCTAGAGATGGAAGATTGGGCTTACGTCAAGGTACTGTGATGCCGTCCATAGAGGAGGTGAGAAATTTTCAACAGCAGCAGCAGATACGTCTGGAAGCTTTTTCTTAGTAATAAATATAAGTGAAGCACAGAAGAGAGAGAATGCTTTATCTGTTACACGTATCGATTTGGTTTTGTGCGGTTATCTGAAAGATAGCTCTTGGGAAGGTTTGGTATGAGGGTGTTTTCGTTGGACAGCAGTAAAATGTATTTGACATTTCAGAGCTATAGGGGAAATGATGTAATGAGTACAGTAGGATGGTATTTAAAACCCTTGGAGTTTCTGATAATATTCGAAACAAAAGAAGTGCGGGCGCCACAAGATACTGAAGGAAGCTGACAAGTCTGCAATATCATCAGTTACATTTCTGTTGCTCGAGCAGTTGGGACACATATGGTGTTTGAATCCGGGTAACGTTTATTATAATATTTTGTGTTAGAATATTCTTTTTATGTTGGTGATCGATCATAGCGAGTAATTGGATCTGTAGCATAATGGCCTTTCAGCCAAGAGTGGTAACAAGAAATGTTTATGTTGAAATGGTCAGGACAGGCCTTGGTAGGGGTAGGCAATTAAAAATTTCCTGGGTTTAGGCTGCGATGATAAAGGGTGATCCCTATAATCCTTTTGTGAGTGTGCTAGGGTTTTGCAATAATATTTCTTGCTTTGTGGGAATGTTTAGGGTGTGGGCCTGATTTTTACTTTTATTGGATTGCTTACTTTAATCCTTGTTTAATTGGTCATACATATTATACGTTATTCATGGTAATATTATATTTATATTATATATATTACAGTAAAAATATAGATATCACTTTTCTACAAAATAGTGGTTATATATATATAATATATATATATATATTATTATATATATATTATTATATATATATATATATATAGCTAAGTAATCAAAAAGAATTTTAAAACATTTTAAATAATTTATTCGCCAATACTTTCGGGTAAGAATACTTCTTCCATTTTCAAGGCTTACAATATAATGATAAATATTTCAAATAAATATTATATAACGATCAATAATAATTAGCATATAAAGTTAAAATGAATAAATCATATAGATAAATAATGATTACATATTATGCAGTAAAGAGTTCTTAATTAAAACAAAATCATCACTAGATTATTTAAAGTGTTTAAAATTTACTTTTGAAAAGGATCGGTTTTTGAGATGCCAAATTATACAAGGATTCTAACACTGAAGATCGGGTTCCTCAGTTTGGGATAATTCCAAATCTGGTATCTCGTATGGTGGCCTTCCTGAAGAGAATGAGCATTTATGGCTGAATAGGGGGGGATGATGTTAATGGTCTAGAGTTCTAAATGAAATACCTTAATGCTCAGCAATACGTGTGGAAAAGCTTCGTATTGTCTTTCCCTATGTACGGTGGTCATCCGCAGTCACCGCACTTACAATGATATATTAACTGATGAGCATAAAGTAATGGGAAGTTTTCTTTCGAATTCTAAAAATATTTCCCAATTTCTGTTTGTCACTCCAAAAATATAAATCTAAATTTAAAAACTGTGGAACGTTGTTTTTTTAAAAACTAACGTCATTTTACGAACGAATTTCGATACTCATTTTCTCCCAGAAAAGGCAACCTCATATAAAAAATATCCTTAGGAGCTGTTAATTTAGCTTGAGATTTGTCTTTAAATTTTGCTAAAAGTAATTTAACTTTCGAAAAGTTGAGTCAATAAATTCTGGGAACCCCTTCTTCAGAAATAATGTTTTTCAAGGAAATCAAGTTCTTTGTAAAATTCAACATAAGATGACGAAATTTTCGTATCCCCTGTCAAAGAGTTTTAATTAAGTTTGTTTTAAATATGAGGAATAAAAGAATAAAATTTTGTCGGTCAATGCCCGTAAAGTAATTCTTCCTAAACATCATGGTGTGAAATTTGTTTGTTAATGCTGACGACATTTCATTCAGATTGATAGAGTGTGTGATAATATGATATATGCCAAGGAATAAAACGAATTTCACACCAGTGTCTTCAGAAATTCTACTTTACTGATTGACGACAAATAATTTTTTTTTCTTTTTATTCCTCTTTTTTTTTTAAAATCAACTTATTAAAACTCTTTTTGACAGGGGATACAAAATTTCGTCATCTTATGTTTATTTTACAAAAGAGCTTGCTTTCCTGAAAACATTATTTCTGAAGAATGGGTTACCAGAATTTATTATTGACTCAACTTTTCGAAAATTACTTTCAGCAAATTTAAAGACAAATCTAAAGCTAAATTAACAGCTCCTAAGGATAATTTTGTATATGAGGTTGCTTTTCTGGGGAATGAGTTACGAAATTCGTCGTAAAATTGACGTAGTTATTAAAAACTAACTTTCCACAGTTTAAATTAAGATTTATATTTTTGAGTGACAACAAAATTGGGGAATATTTTAAAATTAAAGATAAACTCCCATTACCTTCATGCTCATCAGTTATATATCATTATAAGTGCGGTGACTGCGAATGCCACCCTAACTAGGAAAGACAATACGAAGTCTTTCCACACGTATTGCTGAGCATCAAGGTAATTTCATTTAGAATCTAAGACGAATATTACATCATCCTCCCTATATTACAGCTATCAATGCTCGATTCTCTTCAGGAAGGCCACCATATACAGGATACAAATTTGGGAATATTGTCGCCAAGTGAGGAACCCGATCTAACAGTTGTTTAGAAGTCCTTGTATATTTGGAATCTTAAAACCGACCCTTAAATGAAATCTAAATTTTGATACAGTCTTTTAATACTGAAGTGAGATTTTTGTTTAAATCATGAACTCTTTTAATGCATAATATTGTAAAATCTTTTAAAATTTATTTAATTATGATTTATTTATTTTTTAACTTTAATATTATTTTTAATTATTATTGATGTTATATAATATTTTTATTTGAAATTTTAATATTATATTGTAGCCGCTTGAAAATGGGACGAAGCTATTTTTGCCGAAACTAGTCGGCTCAATAATTATTTAAAATGTTTAAAATCGTTTTGGTGATATATAGCGCTATTATAAAATTCCGCCTCAGTTATCGAGGTTCTATTTCTAAAGTTCTTCCTAGAAAATCATATATATATAATATATATATATATATATATATATTATATTATTTTACTATATAGAAAGTGGAATCTCTTATCTTGAACATATCCATGAAATTCATTTGACTCTTGTAGCTGTTTGTTTTTTTTATTTATCAGAAAGATACAAATGTTCCTGTCCATATTAAAAGGTATTTTTTTATTATTATTATTATTAATTATTATTATTATTATTATTATTTTATTATTTTATTATTATTCATCAGATTTCATATTCTGCCCTATTTCCTACTTTCCTTACTAGCAAGTAGGATGTGCTACTTTTTCGAAGAAAATTGTCCTACTTTTTATTTTTTTTTTTTTTTTTTTTTTTTTTACTTTTAACTTTTTACAATTTGTTTATTGAAGTTCAAGGAAAAAATTCAAATCGAGGTTGATTAGTATTGGAAGAAGATTTTCTCTCTGAAAAACTACTTTCAATCAATGTAAGTATCCTTCAGTTGATGAGCGTCTGGTTAAGGCTCTCCCTCCTCATCATTCCGCATGGAAATGCTTATGTTGAGCGTCGCTTTTCACAGACATCCAATTAACTTACAGATTCCAGAATCAACTTTTCTCAGGCATCAGTTAGTTCATTACAGTCCATCAAAGATGGCTTAAAGCAATTTGGTTATGAAGTCCATAAGGTGCCCATATCAAAGGACTTCATTAAGAAGGGAATTAATGCTCATAAATCTTATTTAGAAAGATTGGAGGAAGAGAAACGGATCGAGGCCCAACTAAAAAAAAAAAAGAGGAAGACAAAAGAAATAGCAAGAGCTGTTTGAAATGAAAAAGAAAGATTTTGAAAGAAAATCATGAGAAACGAAAGTAGCTTTTTTCAAAGAAAAATCCCTTCAAGAAAAAGAAGCTAAAGCTACAGCAAATTTCAATAACTAAAATTCCTTGTTTAAAGAAGCCAATGTAAGGATTTAGAATGCATTAAAGATTAATGACATTAAAGGACTACAGATAGGGCAGGCTTGAAGCAGCTTTCAAAAATAGTTGATGAGAGTACCACTGCGTTGCACGAAATAAGAAATGAGCAAAAGAAGATTGAGAAAAATAAAAGAACCGTGCTTGACTACTACTGTGAAAATCAAGCAAAAATAATAAGAATTCTTGTAATCATTAGAGAATTTGTGCATCATATTTTTGTTTTCATTTTTTATGTGGTTAATTCTATCACTATATTAATTTTTCAGATTGTTATTTTTTCACTTTTTTCTGGTTTGGTAATGTAAACGTTATTTTTAAAGAAAATAAAGGAAAAAATCT
>JABUQX010128547.1:20000-36068 GCA_015478945.1 Trachelipus rathkii
AAATAACCCTTAATATGTTTGTTTTGTAAAGTATATTAATAGTGAGTGTATCAAGATTTGTTTAAAAAAAAGATTGCAATATTATAAGCGTGCCTTTTTTGTGATATTTATTCCATTATTTTATCTTCTAGCATTGTCATTCCCTTTTAAAAACTAAGAAAGATTGATACCATATAATTTTTTGTCAACTCACAATTTTCATTTATTTGTTTGTGTTTGGATAAATAGGGGATGTGCAACAATATTTAAGCAAATTAATGATGAAAACATTTTATACTGAGATGTTAATAACTTTAGAAATTTTCTTACTTCCTTTGCAGTAAAAATATTGGAGTATACCATAAAGAAATATCATATTGTCAATATTTTCGAATATTCTTAGCTTAAAATATGTTAAATGATATAATATTTTAGATTTTTGTAACCATTATTAAATTAACTTAAAGCATTTTTAAATTCTTGTGAAAACTAGATATATGTAGGTAATGAGTTTTACTTTCCCATATTAGTAAATAATGACAAAGTAAAACACATTAGTCCACGTGTGAATTTTTAATTTTAACATTTTTGAGTTTATTTTGGTGAAACATAATAATAAAGTGGTCATAAAGTGAACTATATTAATTATACATAGTTTAACGTGGTAAATTCTTAATTATTTATGGGAATATGTTTAGTATAATTTGGTTCCAAAATCATATCTTTCGTTTTAAAAACTGAAAAGGCCTTAATTAATTCCCATTATATCTGTTTTATTCTTTTACTTTTGATTTTGGTGTTTTATTTTTATATAAGGTCTTAGGAGGACTTCAGCAGAAACCCGAAACCACTTACCATAGTTTTTTTTCCAGTTGGGTATTTTGTTTATTAGTTTAATTGTTGCATTACTTCACTATATATATATATATATATATATATATATATATTTAAATATTGTATATAATATATATATATATATATATATATATATATATATATATATATATATATATATATATATATATATATATATATATATATATATATATATATATATATATATATAAATATATCTAACATTTTAATTTTTACCCTAACCACCACTGTACATATATATACGCTCTATATATATATATATATATATATATATATATATATATATATATATATATATATATATATATATATATATATATATATATATATATATATATATATATGTTTAAAATTATATATATATATATATGGCAGTGGCAAGCATTTATTTGTAGACGGCCAGGGAAAACTATCTAGAGATAGCAATTAGCGGTAGCTTTAAAGAGATAATGAGTGAGCGTCAAGCATTTTAGGCACATTACGCTCCCGAGAAACAAAGCAGTTTATTAGTGTTAATTCTGCCAAAAAGGTGGACCAATCTCCCGAGAAGCAGCACAGTTTCGCGGAAGATTCTGCCAACTTTTCTCCAAAACTGCTTTAAGTGCTGCCTCGATTTTTGATTGTGTATATATATATATATATATATATATATATATATATATATATATATATATATATATATATATATATATATATATATATATATATATATATATATAAAAAAATATATATATATATACATTACAAAAGTTACATCAAATAGATGTCGTAAAACTACGTCGATGCTATGTTACCGTGTAACGTTGCAGGGATGTCGTAAGAGTACGTCAATACTACGTTATCATAGGACGTCGCAGTGATGTCGCACTGTAACGTCGCTGAGAGCTGACATTTCCACATCCCAGGGACGTAATTATTATGTTACTAATACGATGTCGCACATCGCAAAGGGACGTAAAAGCGACGTCGCTTTTACGTTAGTGTGCTATATGGGTATATATATATATATATATATATATATATATATATATATATATATATATATATATATATATATATATATATATATATATATATATATATATATATATATATATATATATATATATATATATAATTCGTACATAACAATCTACTTTCTTGACCGTAGACACCATCATTAATTAAAAGATTTTATAATACAATTTGAACATATATATCTTGCCAATCTCCATATTAACAATCAAATTTCCTAAAGCTAAATAGAACACGTGGAAACCGGGACGAAACAAATACATATTCCAAATCTTATGTACTAAAATAAACCGGGTTACTACTTACGCTCATGAGCTATATATATATATATTTATATATATATATATCTATATATTTCAAATATATATATAGATATATATATATATATATATATATATATATATATATATATATATGCTTCTATCTATTTTTATATATATATATATATATATATATATATATATATATATATATACCCATATAGCACACTAACGTAAAAGCGACGTCGCTTTTACGTCCCTTTGCGATGTGCGACATCGTATTAGTACATAATAATTACGTCCCTGGGATGTGGAAATGTCAGCTCTCAGCGACGTAACAGTGCGACATCACTGCTACGTCCTATGGTAACGTAGTATTGACGTACTCTTGCGACATCACTGCGACGTCCTATGATAACGTAGTATTGACGTACACCAACGACATCCCTGCAACGTTACATGAGTAACGTTGCATCATTCATTGTTTTGACATCTAATGATGTAAGTTTGTATATATATATATATATATATATATATATATATATATATATATATATATATATATATATATATATATATATATATATATATATATATATATAAATATATATATATATATATATAAATATATATATATATATATATATAATATATATATATATATATATATATATATATATATATAACTATAATATCTCATATATGTATATATATATATATATAAATAATATATATAAAGAAATATATCATCTTTTGTTACAGCATTTTTTTTGTATAACCCAATGCTTTTGGGCTCTGGCCCAGGTCAAAAACCGATTTATTTATTTTTCACCAGTGCAAGTGTTAAAAATATTGAGTATAAAAAATTGTTCTAAATAAAAAAAAGATATACCTCCTTCAACTATACATGCTATATCATTACTAAAAAAGTTATCACAAAAAAAATCATTTTTAATTTTTCGATTATACGTAGTGCCAAAAACTTGCCATAACTTGGCACAGTCAAAAATTAAAAATATTCTCTGCAATTTTCGATAATGGACCATTCTAACCATAGCTCACTTTAAAATCAGTTCCATAAGCTATTAGGAACATCTATTCAATTTTATGAAAGTGCCAAAATCAGAGAGTGCCAATGTTGAACAAATTTCAAGTGAAATGAAAAATATTCACAAATAACTATTCTAGAGCTATCAAAAAAGGTGCATCTTGCTTTTCAGTGATGGGAATCGATTGACAATTAAAAAAGTTATTACGGAAATGCTGAAATGCCAAATTCGGGCATTTCTAGAATTCAAAAAATTGGTCATGTATTTCCCGGCGAAACTGTGTGAATCGTATAGGTACATGGAATGTTAGGGGAATAAATGGTGAGGAGAAGAGGAGAGAGGTGATGGATGTATGTAAAAAGGGCAAGTTTGATTTGCTTGCTCTGACTGAAACGAAGATGAAAGGGAATGGTGAGGATGAGTGATGTGGAGTGAAATGTGTACATGCAGGAGTGGTGAGGAATGAGAGAGGGAGAGAAGGAGTTGGAGTGTTGATGAGTGAAATGCGGTATAAATCTATGGTGAAGTTTGTGTGTGTGAGTGCTAGAATACTTATGGTTAAATTTAAGTTTGAGAAAGTCAAAGTTTGTGTGATAGTTGCATATGGTCCATCTGAAGATGATGTGGAGGAGAGTGAGATTTTTGGGGATAAACTGAATGGTGTGAGTAGGGGGTTTCAGTGATTGTACTGGGCGATTTGAATGGTTGGATAGCTAATCGAAAAAAGGATGGAGTAACAGGTGCATTTGGTGTTGTGGGAGAAAATGAGAATGGTAGTAAGATCACTGATTTCTATGTTGAGAGAGGTATGTGTGTAGGTAATACATTTTTCAAGCACAAGGATGTTCATAAATATAAGAGTTGGCGTAAATAGAGATGGTGAGGAAGTGAAGAGTATGATTGATTTTGTGTTGGTGAAGAAGGAGATGTTGAAGTATGTGCAGGATGTTAAACCAGTGAGGGTGTTGAGCATGGGTATATCAGATCATTATGTAGTTTTATGCAAGATTAGGTTAGTGGGGGCATGGATGGAGAAAAAGGAGATAAGGGAAAATGTAGGAAGATTTAATTTTTTTTTTTTTTTTTTAAGGTTAGGCACGTCAGATTTTAAAATACATTCCAAAATTCTTCTACCTCAATTCATAGCTCTCGTTATTTTTGAAAGCTATGGATTATTCTTTTGAATTGAACTACTTAAGAGTGTACTAATCCATCCTTAGAAAAGTATGTAATACATACACACTATGCCAGTTGTTTCAAAACTGGGGTCCCTGAACCAATAGGGGGAAACTGCAGCAGCTTAGGGGAGCTGCATTCACGCACTTAAACTTTTCAAGCTAATATTATATAAAGAGTAATAGTGGTATAATTTTTAATAATATATTATTTAACAAACATAACAGCATATTTAGTTCATGGGATTAATAATAAAATTCTTGCTTCTATGTTTATTAAATGAATGAAAATTTACTTAAAAGACATCTTATTAGACTTTATTACAAGCTGCAATATAGGTCAACTTTTTGGCTTTATAAATGAGAAATAAAAAATCATTCTTAGAAATAAAATTATTCAAAGATGTATAATATTTCAAATAATAATTACATGTAAACTCTGTAGTAATAAAAAGAGAATGAAAAAGATATATAGATTACAAATGTATGATATATACAAGGTGTCCATCAAATCTTTACAAATTAATAAATTCATTAAAAAAAGCAAATGAAAAGATAAATTTGTGGTAATTATTACACAATGAGGAGTAGATATTGAAGTTTTTCCCCTCATTTAATACACTTCTATATGTGCTCCATTAGTTGCACGAAGCACATCAAAACATTTCCAGACCAGTGGATTGGAAGGGACGGCCGAATTCCCTGGTCACCTCGTTCCCCAAATATCACTCTCCTGGACATCCTTCAATGGGGGGTTATGTTAAAGATATCATGTATCGAACAGAGATACAGGACATCAACGGTCTGAAGCTAAGGATCACTGATGCCATTACCACTACTGATGAGACTATGCTAGAGCGAACATGGCAGGAAATCGATTACCGTCTTGATGTGCTTCGTGCAACTAATGAGAACCATATAGATGTGTATTAAATGAGGCAAAAAAAAAACTTCTACTCCTTATTATGCAATAATAGCTCAGATTTATAAATAGCAAGTGAAGCTAAATAACTAATATATATATATATATATATATATATATATATATATATATATATATATATATATACTATATATATATATATATATATATATATATATATATATATATATATATATATATATAATTAATGGTACAGAGGGGGCGGTAAGGCTGGGCTTTCTTTTCGACATTTGTCATACTCTCCTACTGCTTTTCTTTTTCGATGCTTGTAGCGCTCCTTACTCCCAATCTTGGGAAAAAGAGGTGAAAAAAAAAAAAAAGATATATATATATATATATATATATATATATATATATATATATATATATATATATATATATATATATATATATATATATATATATATATAAATATACTATATATATATATATATATATACGCTATATATCCATTCTGTGGCTATACGAGACCTCGATGGACCTTCACTGTGGTATCTCGTAAATGTGGGGTTCATCCCATAGGCAAAGCCCTTACAAACATACCCCTTACAAAACTCCGCCATTCACTCCTGTCATGCACCTTTCATCCCGCCTCTGCCAAACTCATATTCTTCTCCTTCAATTAACTGACTCAATCCACTTTTTCTTCGGTCTTTCAGCCGGTCGGTTCCCAACACACTCACCAATATACATCCGCTTAACGAGTCGACTATCATCCATACTTTCCATATGAAAAAATCATCTCAATGTATTCTCGTTTATTTCCTCATTTACGACCTTCTTCATACTACACAACTCCCTAATGCGTTCATTCCTCACCTTAAAAATTCTTCTCACACCTAACAAGCCCCTAACATTGTCCATCTGAACACTTTTTAGCTTAGATCTATACTTCTTACTCTAGACCATAGTTTCACTACTATAAATTAACAAGGGTAACAACATACCCTCATGCAACACTCAAGCGCACTTAAGACTTACTCCCTTCACATCCACCAAGGATTCAATTGCACCAGCCACCTTCCTACCATTCACAACTTTCCTACTACATTCTGCATCATCCGTTCCCTTTACATCCAACATATATCCTAAATATTTAAACTCAGTACTTGTTCCAGTTACTCACCATCTAACATGACTTTACACCACCGACTCTGATCACTCACTACCATAGCCTTACTCTTATCTACATTTACTTTCAAATCAATCCATTTAAACACCCTGCCAAACCCCTCAAACTTTCTTCAGATTCACCACAAAAAATCAAATCATCAGCATACAATAAGCAGGGCACCCTCCAAGCTCTTCCATTCTCCATCAGTCTAACAACTTCCCCTGCCACCCCCACCTCTAATTCTCTCAAACCCCATTCATATACAAATTAAATAACCAAGGAGACATAAAACATTCCTGCCTTACTCTGCTATAAATATTAATCCAACCACTTTCGATTCCATTTATTCTTAAACACGCTTCACTATCGTAATACATACTTTTGATTCCATTCAGAAGCCCACCACCAACACTATATATCTCTAACACCTGCCGCAAATTTTCCCCATTAATCCTGTCATACTCCTGTTTACAAATCCATAAAATATAAATACAATTTATTCTTCTCTCTCATTTTCAATCATATGTTTCAATGTAAAAATTTGATCCATTCATCCTCTACCACTTCTAAATTGCACCTTGTTCTTCACCAATCAGTCCTTGAGTCACTCGACGCATTCTTTCAAAAAAAAAACAGCATATATCTTCCTACAACTCAATAAACTAATTCCCCCTATAGTTCCCATACCCTTATATAAGGGTACTATTACTGCTCTCCTCATCTCTCGGAACTATACCCTCCATAAACGCTTTGTTACACAACTTCCAAATCCATTCAATCACCACATCTCACCTCCATTCTTGATCATTTCACCAGTAATTTCATCTATACCTGCAGATTTACCATTCTTCAACTATAGCCAGCCTATCCATTACCTCATCCCAAAACACATTTCTTCTTGCACCATAAAATCTACATATATTCACTATCACCTCTTCATTACTGCCAATGTTATGCATATTTTCGAAGTGTTCCCTCCACACTCTTCTCACATCCATTTCATCAGTTACGAAAGCACCATCCCTATTCATTATTCTATGCAGTTTCCCCTTACTCTCATTCTTAACCTTTCGCGCTTCCTTCCAGAAAAGCTTCCTATTCCCTTGTAAGTCCCCATTCATCCTTCTTCCAAACTGTTCATTTACCTCATTTTTTCTCCTATGTATGGAACTTTTAGTTTCCTTTTTTCCTCCGTATATAATTCCAAGTGTCTTTCTTTTGAGACCTCATCATCTGCTTTTAACACATTCAACCATGCCTCTTTTTTACTTTTAACCCCTTGCATCACCTCTTCATTCCACCATTCACCGTTGATTCTTACTTCCTACTTTAGCACATTCACATACTTCTCTTGCACTACTAACAAAAGCTTCCTTCATTTGTGCCCAAATTTGTTCAGTTTCATCTTGTTCACATTCAACTGATTTATATGCAAGCGCTCTTAAATAATTTTCCTTATTACCTTGTTCACTTAACTTCTCACTCTTAATTCTTCCAAGGTTACGGTGGATTAGCTTCCTACCTTTCGGGGTGTAATATTTCTGATGTTATTCGGAAGGGAAGAGCGAGTTATAATCAATGCAGCCGAGCTTCCAGAGCACTGCAGATCCTCGGAGAACTTTCCCTTTCCTGGTCGTCTGCTTCAGTGTTCCTTTGACACTCCACTAGCTGCTTCCACTGTGAATCACAACCAACAAAAGCTCACAACTGGGACCTGAATAACACAAAAATTAATAGATTATGAAGAGCTTTAGTGTTACTTTTATTCTTATTTGTTTTTATTCTTTTTGTCTTTTTTTAACATTTAATGATGATATTTAGTAGAAAAAATGGTGAAATAGTGAAAAATATTGAACACCCCCTCCTTGAATAGGGCTTTACCCGTGAGCGGTGGTGATAACTTAAAAAAAAAAAAAAGAATAAAGGAGTGTGTAAAGTCTCCTTGTTTATTAATTTGTATATGGATGGGGTTATAGAAAGATTTAGAATGAGGGTGGCAGAAGAATGGTGTTAGAATGATGGAGGTGGAAGAGAGTGGATATTATATGCCGGATGATTTGGTTTTGTGGCCAATCTGAAGAGAGAATCTGAGAGGGGATTGGTAGAGGATTTAGCAGGGTGTGTAAGAGGAGGGGTTTGAAAGTAAACGTAGGTAAAGAGTAAAGTTACGGCTGTTAGTAAGGACAATCCTCGGTGTGAAGTTATGTTGGATGGTGAACATCTGGAACAAGTATCTGAGTTTGAATATTTAGGATATATATTGGACGAAAAGGGAAAGGATAATGCAGAGTGTAGTAAACAAAATCTTACAACTGAAACCTGAATAACACAAAATTTAAGTGTGTTACTTTTATTCTTATTTATTTTTATTCTCTTTGTTTTTATTTTTACATTTAATGAGGATATCTAGTAAAATAAAATTTACTTGCTAATGGAATTCTATTAGATTTTGTCATTTTTTAAGAAGTTACTTAAATTATAATCCAATTTTAAGTTATTAAGCAATCTCTTTAAGTTTAAAAAAAAAAAGTTTATCTACTTAATACAAAACACTTTTTTGTTCCTACCCTATTTTTTGGGCCCTTCTTTTTCTCACTGTGCCTTCTTCTTGTTTGTTTTCATTTTTGTTCTTTTATGGTTTTCTTTTCATCTAGGCTTTTGTTATTCTTTTTATCATTTCTTTCTTGTATTTACCTTGCTACTTTGTGGGTTTATTTAATCAGCTGCAGAAGGGAGAGAGAGGAAAATGAGAATATATATATATATATATATATATATATATATATATATATATATATATATATATATATATATATATATATATATATATATATATATATATATATATATATATATATTTTATATATATATATATATATATATATATATATATATATATATATATATATATATATATATATATATATATATATATATATAGCGTATATATATATATATATATATATATATATATATATATATATATATATATATATATCAAGAATATTTTTAGATTAACAGTTAAAGAAAAATTAAAACATTAACAGTAATGTTTCTCTGATGGCCACAAATAATAGGAGAATCAATAAAAATATATTTTAGAATAAGTATTTTTGAACAATTATGGCATGCATCTGATTGGAGTTTCCTCAAAAGGTAAATCACGGCACAAAAAAAAAGAATTTGTTCTCATTTACCATGTTCATAAATACACACATACTAGACCAATGTTGAATTATCTGAGGCAAAACATAACGTAAAACATATATGATGATTTGAAAAGTTTTACGATAAGTTGTAATTCTTTACTAATGATATATTTAGTATTTGAATACTTTAAAGTAGAAAGTAAACTTAACAGAAAAACCATAACCTTCAGCAGCATCTACTACATCATGCATTTTAATATCCCCATGTCCTGGAACCCATATGAGATTAATGTTTGACATTCAATTCATTAATTAATACACTAATTCTGTAACTCAAATTAGGAGTAAAAATAGCAACCTTGATGATGGTTTGCTTTAAATGTATATAGTAGGGATGTGCCAAAGTAATGGTATTGGCCATTTTTCCGGGTATTGGTATTGGCATTTAGCACAGGTATTGGTATTGTTCAAAATGTGTCAATACTGTTCAGTCCTTTTAATGTGTAAAAAAAAAAGGGCAAAGTAACAAAATGTTAATGCTGTTGAAACTTTCGTTCAAGAATTTTCTTGAGTCCTTTCTTTAAGATGGAGAATATTCTCGAAGATGGGCAACTATTATAAAAGAAGCTGCATCACGCCTATTCAGGATCTTTCCTGATAGGCAAGCGCGAATGATCAGTTAGAGAATTATTATTGTATAAAATATAAATCTTATTGTGTGAGAATTATTATCTTTTAGATGATTTTGGTGAAAAAAAAACGTTTGTTGCTGATTACGAATATGATACTCAAGTTTATGATTAAGTTACTAGTACTTTTCTAGTCATAGTGTGGATGTAACTTTTTTCCTGTTTAAAAGTAAAGTTTTTCTTTATCATAAAAGGAGCTTTGTTCATTTTATTAAGTATGAATTGGAAATATATTTTTATTATGAGTAATTGAATAAATGGTTATCTAAAAATTTGTTTATCTCTTCCTCCAAAGTAAACATTTATATTTCTTTAAGTAGCTATCCATAATATAAATAATAGGTGGTCTTTTTCATACATAAAAAATTTACAATATGACAAATTAATAGGAAGTATTGGTATTGGTAATAGCATCAATGAGAGTATTGGTATTGGCCAACAATTCAGTTCTGGCACATCACTAGTATATAGTACAAAAGCACTTTTTGATAGTTTTTTCATAAATACAATACTATAAGATGGTAGTTTTACTAGAAATGAAAATTCATTATAATTCAAGCACCACCCATGAATCCATATCCTTTTTTTTAACATTTATAATTCTGGCATTACAGTTAAGAGTTTGAAAGAGATGAATTTTCCTTTAAAACTTCTGTTGAAATATTGTAGGTACTATTTTATAGGTAGACTCGGATATATACTGTATATATATATATATATATATATATATATATATATATATATATATATATATATATATATATATATATATATATATATATATATATACTATATATATATATATCCCCTCCCCTAAACAAAACCCCAGAAATATTAGGACTTACCTATGACACACACATTACGTTCTCCCCCCCATCGACCAAATCACCTCATCAACACAACAGAAACTAAACACCCTACGAACCCTTTCCCATCACAACTTCAGTGAAAGGAAACACACCCTTACACTTATAAACAACTCCTCAGAACAAATATAAACTATGCTTCCCCCACATGGTTCCCTGCACTGTAAAAATCTAACTATTACAAATCTAACTATTACAAATCACACAAAACACCGCCCTTATAATTATTATCACTGGATGCACTAAAACCCCACTCAACATTTGTGACAGAGACTTTTACACATCCTTCTATCGCCACCCACCTGGAGATATGGGGACTCAATTCTACCAGAAAACTCAAAATCCAACCCACCCATGTCACCAAATATTCTCCAACCCCTCCTGACACATACTAAAATCCCCACCAGCTAAATTCTATAATGACATCTACAACATTATTCCCCCTCCCCCAATAGGTCATGGCCTACCCATATCCATACACATCTAACTAACACGTACCTACAAAACCGCACCAATAACAAATTACTAAACTCCCCCTCCCCAAAAATTTCCCCTATAGAAGAAACACTGTCCAGAAGAGGCCAAATTGACCTCGCCCAGAGCAGATCAGGTCACCACCCAAAGCTCTTACAATATAAATATAGATTCAAACTAAACAATGTTACCTCCCCCACCTGCACCAGATGTCACATTTCCCAGGACACAATAGAGCACCTCCTTCTGGGGTGCTCCGCTCTCGACGCCCTCCGAGCCGACTTCTCGACCTGTGGAACCACCCAAGAGCGGTGGCCTCGAACTGGAAGTGGGCCAGGGCAGAGAGAGTAAGTAAATTATATAAGCTATATATATTTTATATATATATATATATATATATATATATAGATAAATATAAAAAAAATATATATATATATATATATATATATATATATATATATATATATATATATATATATATATATATATATATATATATATATATATATATATATATATATATTCTACCATCCATTGTTAGGCTAAAATGGTAAAATTATGGGTACCGGTATATATATATATATATATATATATATATATATATATATATATATATATATATATATATATATAATAATATATATATATATATATATATATATATTAAGGGAAGTAACATTCCGTAGTATAAGGGTCATCCGGCCTATTCGGCCAAAATGCCGAATATTCGGTATTCGGCTTTTTGCCGAACTATTCAGGCCGAATATTGAGCTTTATAAACAATAAATTACGTCAACATAAGGAAAGAATTATTTCAATTTAAAATTGAATTTTAGCTTCTTTTCCAAAAAAATAAAAATATAATAAATTTTGTAGCCAATATGGCTAAAATCTTTGTCATTTGTCACATATAAGGGCCTTTGACATTTTCAATATTCTAAAAAATAAAATTCAGTGATACAGGATAATGGACCAAACATGGTAGCTGGTATAAAGAGAGTGGCTTGCTATCAATTTCATGTTTATTCAAATGTTGCAACTATGCATTCACGATTCAATATTATGTCAGAAGTCTGTTAAAGATATTTATTTATTTGCAGAAACATATCTCTCATTTTCACCATTCAATTACGGCAGCTGCAAAAGGAGAAACTAGGCTTTACAGATGAAGTGAATGTCAAACAGCATAAATTAATTCAAGACGTTTCTACACGCTGGAACAGAACTTATGATATGCTTAAAAGATTGTTTGAACAAAAAGTTCCCCTATCCATATACGCTGCTGAATGCAATCAGAAAATGTTGACTGATTTTCAGTGGCAAAATTATTCCATTTACTTGAGCCATTTGACAACATCACTAAAACAAGTATTAAACGTGAAGTAACAGTCGCCCAAGTGATCCCTTCCATTTTAGCAATACATCTATTTTTAAATAAGGCAATTAAAAGCAAAAGCTTCAGTGGAATAATTACACTCGTTGAAGAGCTTAAGAAATCAGTAGAAAAAAGACTTTCTAAGTTTCTGTGATAAATCTTTGTGTGTAGCTACTTTCTTAGATCTGCGATTCAAGCTAATTTTTCAACATGAATCAGATGAATCAGTAAAAAATATGGTCGTTGAGGCATGGAAAAAAATGCTTGTTTTAAAGAAATTGTGGCATCAAAATCGTCATACAGAAAAGAAAGTGAGAGTGAAAAAAGAAAGTCCCATTCTTCTGACGATGTGATTATTGTACATAAAGTAAAAGGCTACATACGGAATTACATCAAGAAATAAACAAATATATAAGTTTGCCTACTTTGACCAGTGAAGACAATGATATTCCCTTCAATTGGTGGAAAAAACACTGGAAATAGTTTTATGAATTTAAAAAACTAGTAATAAAATACCTTTCAGCTCCACCGTCATAAAGAAAGTGAAAGAATATTTAGAACAGGAGGAAATATTTATGAAGCCACAAGAAATAGGTTATCCCCTGAAAATGGAGAACTGCTAATGTTCTGTCATTTTAACCTTAGAGCTTATTCAAATGAAGTTTAGTTTAATATCTTTAACTACGAAACTTTTCAATTTTCATTTAATTATTTTTAATATGTGAATGGTTTGCTATAGGTAAGAAATAGTTATTTACTTTTTGTTTTATTACTTTGTATATAACACTAGTAAACATGAAATTTCTTGGACGGGGTTTCGCAATTGATTATTGATGTGCTGATTCCAAAATGTAATCGGTTTTGCATATCACATCGCATAGATATTGTGTAACACAGATTTGTAAAATATATTTTTTTTATTTTTTTTAAGAGAGTCTATCACAATTATTGAGATATATATATATATATATATATATATATATATATATATATATATATATATATATATATATATATATATATATATATATATATATATATATATATATATATATATATATATATATATATATATTGGATATATGAGGGGAGAGAAACAAATCGCAATGATATGATACATGTCTTTGATAGATATATGTTTAACATATAATACAACTATGAATAAAGAGTAATATGGGACAACAATGAATGTAATAGAAGGAATGGGTTTAGCTAATGTAAACATACCTACGATGGTAGTAACTTTCTCTTCGTAGACGATCTACTGTGCATAGCGTCTGGAATATCCCTCATCAAGCTCCAACAATAGTTGGCCATCATATTGATATCCCACTTGTCCTGGTAACGTCCTTCCATGAACTTTAGATCTTGATGGAAGCGTTCACCCTGCTCATCACTAACATCGCCTAGGTTATCCGGAAATTTTCTTAGGTGAGAATGTAAGTAGTGAAACTTTATACTCATTCTACATCCATGAGAATGAAACTGTCTAGCAGCTCCTGTACAATGTTAGTGGTTCTCGGCTTTCCTGCCCCAGAAAATTCTGTGCTACATCTGAAAAAGCATTCCACGCTCTTGCCTCTAACACAGTCATTGTTGTAGCAAAGGCAGCATCACGGAGGAGTGTCCGTTTTTGTGGGCCATCAAATATCCTAGCTTTTCTTCTCGTCACTCAGACCAGGAAACGTTGAGCATATATAGCGGAAGCATTCACC
Source organism: Trachelipus rathkii (assembly GCA_015478945.1). NCBI lineage: Eukaryota > Metazoa > Arthropoda > Malacostraca > Isopoda > Trachelipodidae > Trachelipus > Trachelipus rathkii. Next base: position 34,679 of record JABUQX010128547.1, read on the forward strand.
ATCATGGTCCCGGTCCTTCACAAATTGTTTCATCAAACCAAGTTTTTTGTGTAGTGGAGGTAGATGATGTTTTCTCTCTCTGTACAAGTGGTTCACGCACGATGTTCCTGTCACCTGGCGTCAAGGTTTCTCTCGGTGGCCATTCTCTTTTGGTCCAGTGATCCTTTGCCGAAAAATATAGAAAAATTTCACCTTTTTTTGTTGACCAGGGTAAGTTTTCTTTATTTTTCCCTAAATGGATGACCGAACTTTGAAATAACTATTCGGCCGAATAGCGAAGTGAATTCGGCGAATATTCAATATTCGGCCGAATACTTTTAATAAATATTCGGTATTCGGTATTCAGCTTTTTCACTTTCAGCTTTTATCTAATATATATATATATATATATATATATATATATATATATATATATATATATATATATACATATATATATATATATATATATATATATATATATATATATATATACTGTATATATATACAGGTATATAGGTTGCAACAAATCCAGCTTACTTGAAGTGCAACTGTGGACTTGCCCTTGTTGCCTCCCCAGCTCCATGCCTGAAGGAGTGTAGTAGCAGCAGCATTGCAAAGGCACTGTATTTGGTTTTTAAACAATCTATAACATTTGGTGAGGTACCAAAGGACTGGGAAACAGCATATGTTATGCTTATTTATAAGAAAGGTAGTAAGGAAGATTTGGGAAATTATTAGCCAGTTAGCTTAACATCTCTGGTTGTAAAAGTTTTGGAAAAGCTAATGGGTGGTTTGGGCATCAAATAGTATATTGTATAGATATTGTATGACTCCCAGCATTGTTTTAAAAAGGGTAGATCATGTCAGACAAACCTTTAAGAATTTATTGAAAACATTACTGACTGCATTGACCAAGGAGATTCAATTGATAGCTATATATTTAGATTTCAGCAAAGCCTTTGATAAGGTTCCCCACATAAGGCTGATGCAAAAGTTAATACAATGTGGTTTAGGTGGAGTGGTGCATGGTTGGATTAAAGAGTGGTTATGAAATTGATGACATTGTGTATTACTATTAGTCAATTTGTCATCATGGGAAATAGTGAAGAGCGGTGTCCCACAGGGTTCAATGCTGGGACCACTATTGTTTCTCATATATATAAATGATTTAGACCAGGGACTTAAATGTAAAGTTTCTAAGTTTGTAGATACCAAAGTGGCTATCTCAGTAAGGAATAATGATGAATGTATAAAGATTCAAAATCATCTTGATAAACTTCTTGGGTGGGCAGAGTGGCAAATGAATTTTAATAGTAAAAAAGTGTAAGATTCTTCACATAAGTTACTCAAATAAAAGATTTAACTATGATATGAGTAAGAATTGGCTTGAGTCTGTCCACCAAAACAA
>JABUQX010128549.1:12500-14288 GCA_015478945.1 Trachelipus rathkii
CTCCTAGAATCTTGTTTAGAAAGAAAAGCAATGCGATCCTTCCGATTAAGATCACGAGAAGAAGAAACCCCAAGAATATAAAAGACAGACGAAGGTTTGAGACGTGTTTCAAACAAGATGTCAAAGTTGTGTGGAAAATTGTCTAGTAGAAAAATAGAAAGATGAAGAAACTGAGTTTTTGAGGCATTGAAAACAACTCAATGGCTAAATTAGAAATTGGAGAAAGACCAGAGGTTAGTTGTTCCTAGGACCCCGCTAATTGCCGTTGGCGGGGACATTTTTCAAAATGAGAGGATTAATGAAAGGTGGATTCGTCAGCAGAGAAGTGGGTATGTGATGAAGTAATAGTGAGAAGGTAATTAATGAAAAGTAGAAAGATAGTTGGGGATAGGACAGGACCCTGAGGAACACCACTAGTAATAGGTTTAAAGGGTGAACTATGGACTGACTGGAAAGGAAATCAGAGATAAGCATAGATTACAAAAGAGCCAATGTTTTGAAATGAAAGCTTTGTGCCAAACTCTATCGAATGCTTACCATATGTCTAGCCCCACAGCGAAAGATTCACTGAAATGTCGAAAGGAAGAGGACCAAGAACCAGAAAGAAGAGAAGAAAGATTACCAGTAGAACTCTTCTAACGAAAGCCATACTGTCGATCGGAGGATCCTCTTAAGGATAGATTCGAAAACCTTAGGAAGAACAGAAGTTAAAGCGATAGAACGGTAGTTTGAGGTTTGAGATGGGGACCCGTCCACTCTTTTCGGCACAAGTTGAATGAGGGCTCGTTTACAGCAGGAAGGGATGATGGAAATTGAAAGGCTGAGAAGGAATAGACTATCAAGACAGGGTACAAGTTCGGAAGCACAAGATATGAGAACCACAAAAGGAATACCATCAGAACCGTACTCCTTCTTAGAGTTAAGCTGAGAGAGAGAGAGAGAGAGAGAGAGAGAGAGAGAGAGAGAGAGAGAGAGAGAGAGAGAGAGAGAGAGAGAGAGAGAGAGAGAGAGAGAGAGAGAGAGAGAGAGAGAGAGAGAGAGAGAGAGAGAGAGAGAGAGAGAGAGAGAATTAATCTCTTTATAAGATTACAATATTAGGAGTAAATGGTAGGAATATCTTCGAAATCGTTTCAAGTGGAATTAAAGGCAAAAGTTTCAGCGAAGAGTTAAGCTTTTCAACTTTAACAGAAGGAGTAACATCAGTTGTGTCGTCGAAAGATACTAAGGAGGGAAAGAGGCAGAATCAAATTTAGAGTTAACATTCTTTGTAAAATGCCAGAAAGAGCGCGAGGAAGAGAAACTCTAAAGATTATTGCATTTTCTATACAGATGAAAAGAGTTTTTACTAATCTATTTTTCGTAGTACTACGAAAAATAGATTTTGCACGATTGGATGAAATATAAGCTGCATGAGTTTCTGTAGTTTGAAGACGATGAAATTTAAAGGGAAAGAATATGGAATGTACTCCCCCATGCCAGAGACAATCAAATCGATTATGCATTCTGCATCCTCCGGGACACCTCTTCCACGGGAGCAGTGATCATCTGAACTTTTTCGATTTCAACTTTTATCAAGGTTTTTTCTCTTGGGATTTATTAGGCTGATTCTTCATTACATTTCATTTCAAAACATTTTATATAAGTTTCATGAAAATCAAGGTGGGTGGTATTTTAAGAAATTTCTGACGTATATCGATAATATTTTAAGCGGCGCACGAAAACGCGAAAGCGTTTCATGATAGCGTGAAAACTGGCAACACCACCGAGGGGCACCAATCAAAGATAAAC
>JABUQX010128550.1:0-14605 GCA_015478945.1 Trachelipus rathkii
CTCATGGTAGCCGAAATTATGTTTGATTAGCATCAAACCTTCTGATATCACTCTCCCAAGGACCGACAAGATGTGTCAAGTTATAAAAAAATGTCAAAAATCGACAAACAGGGGAATGTGAGAATGGGTCAAAGAATCATTTATCATAGGTTTTATTACCCAACTTTAATGGGAAAAAGGCAAATGCACCACATTAACAGAAGATATCAATTCCTGGTTGCTTTGAAAAGGAACGGCTCAGATTTACTCGACTTGGTTGTTCGAAGCCCAAAGGTTACCGACAATTCCCTGCTTACCCAACAATGTCAGGCATTCACACAGGAGTACAAACAAGGATTAAAAGAACTAAATCCAAAAGCAATTTTCGTACCATGTTGCAAAACCATCTCTCTCAATTTAAATTGTGGCGTACACTGCTTTTGATAGTGTTTCTCTGTTTGTGTGCACATTTCTTTGTGAATCCCTTTCCGGAAAGTGTGTAGCAAGATGTGCTTCGTTGTTCCAACCACATATATGGGGAGGGTACTAATATAAAGGAAACCGCAGCGGGTGACAGTGAAAGAATTAGTGATACTAGTTGCCCTGGAGTGCTCATCTGATGCCATTTTCGTACACCAGTCTTAAAAAAAATATCGAAAAAGTTGGTTGATTGACTGTAGAGAGAATGATTGCTGTGATGACGTGCGTTGAAATATTCTTATGAGTACGATTGGGATTAATAAGAGGGGTTACAGCGTCTTCATCAGGGTGTGTGAATGGGACCCATAACTAATTTGTAACATTCAATTCTACTTGTTGTTTCTTCTGTTGACTATTTTATGTGCGCGTACTTTAAAAAGTATTCCCCGTGTTATCACGCCTATAACTCTATGTAAATACACCACCACGCATATTATAGGACACGTTAAATTAGGTATTTATAACTATATGATAATAATTGATATATTTATATAATATACTATTTATATATTCAGAAGGTGAATCAGTCAATGTCATGCCCAAAAAGAATTCCCAATCAAAGGTATTAGTTTAGAAAAGTGTGTATTGAAGGTGAGAAGCCAATTATATCTAAATATAACAATTTTATAGAATATAAAAATAATTAATTTACATTGACAATTTTTATTTTTTACTAAATTATTAATAAATATAATAACTATCAACATAAAATAAATATAATAAATTTGAGTTTTTATTTTATTTATAATATTAGTGTATTATTTATTAATATAAAATACCTCTATTAACATATTATAGTTAAGTTACTCACTACATCTTTTTATATTAAGTTTAACAAATATATCTAAATTCTCAATTTGTTTTAGAAAGCTTAAAGTTTTTATTTCTTACTCTATTTTCTTTTAATATCTCAATTTAATATATTTATAATAAAATAATTCAGTTATAAATTTTTGAAGCGATTATTTCTTAGGAGTAAATATATTTTAAATAAAGAATCAATAATATGCGTTTGATATATATCATTTATAATGGTTAAATACTATTCCTCTATTATTCTGACCATTCTTCACAGTATTATTATTTTTAACTACATACAATTGCATTATTACTTTTGAATTCATTATTGTTCACACATCTACTGGAAAATTTTTAGATACCTCTTCTATGCATCTTAAACTATCCTTTAGAGAGATTTATACCGAATTAATTAGGTATTTTATGGTAACATTGATTTGCTAATAAATTTTATGAAAATATGAAAATAAATATGGAATAGAATATATATTAATTATAGGGAGATATATATATACCATATTATTAATATATAATATATATATTATAATATATTATTATATATTAATAATATATAGTATATTATATATATAATATATATATATTAATATATATATATATATATATATATATATATATATAAAATATTAATAAACTACATAAGGTCTTACCATTAATCATTAATACTATAACTATACCCGTAATACCTTACTGAACTTAAGGTGGGATTCTCACTTTAAACCTTCTCATTATTAATAGTATAATACTAAGGTTAATACAGAATAAATCAATTATATAATATGACATAATATTTTCTATATATGGCAACTTTACTTGATATATTAAATTAAGCATTCACTTAAAATATTCGGTTACATATATTTAAAATTACAAAATAGATTATTATAAACTCATCTCGCCTGTATTTAAATGATTCTTATTTTTCTCTTGACTAAAACATTGTCTCATCAATTATTCACAACAGGCTTTCTTATTGCCTTCTTATTTGCTAATAAGTTAATGACTTTTTTATAATCTAGTTTTGTAACGATATCAGATTCAATCGCAAGAACACCCCCGTTACCAAAACTATCTCGAGTTCGCGATATTCGAAAATGGGAATGAGTTTTACGGAGAGCAATTAAAGACAGTAATATATTAATTATTTAATATTAATATATTAATATATATATATGGCATATATATTATAAACTCAATTATTGCTCAAGATAAGCGTTTTTCGGGTTATATTCCTTTGTTAATTCTAAATGGATTATTATTACTAATTATTTTTATTATAATGGTATCTGTTTTATGTTAAGAAAATAAAAAATCTGATATTACAAAACTTATATATATATATATATATCATATGACTTTGAAAAAGAAAATTTCATATTCATTTGGAGGGTAGCTGGAGTCACCTACAATATGACTACAATTAAAAGACGAGCCGTATATATACCAACCTTATATATATATATCAGTAATTATAAATTAGTATATATAATTATATATATATAATATATATATATATAATATTACTTAAATATATATAATATTATATATATATATTATAGTATATTAATATTAGTATATTATATTATATAATTTTATATATATATATAATTATATATATAATATATATATATAATAAATATATATATATATATTATATAAATATATATATATATATTATAAATATATTATATTTATTATATAGTAGTATATTAATTATTATTAATATATACTATATTATTTATTATTATTAATACTATTATATTATATTATATATTATAGTATAATATATTATATATATAATATAGTATTCAATTAAGTTACGGTGAACTACTCACAAATATATAGTTAACGTATTATAACTAGCCTCTATAGTGAGGCTGGGTTACTCACATTATTCATCTCTTCTTCATTCTCTCGGTGGCATGAGTTTTAAAGATGACTTCTTAGGACCTTCTGCAGGTGTACTCACAAGTTAAAATTTTCGAGAATCATGAATAGTATCAACACCATCTTATATTTTTCGCGTAACTTAGAAGCTATCTAATTTTGAAGTTATTTATTAGATAATCATTAATTTTGTAACAAAATTTTGATTTTCTTTTTATTTTTAATAATTAAGTAAAATTTTTCCTATTTCTAAAAGTGTAAATTTGTTAACAGATAATTTGAGTCAGCTATTAAAAGATAATATTTTGTGAAATGTTTAAAATACCATATAATTCCGAAATTTTTTAAAGTATTATTATATTCCTTATTATATTAAAATCTTATCTTGATAGGGTTTTAAAAATAGTTAATATATCATATATTTTAAGAAAATGTATCCTGGAGCCTATTTTAAATTCTTATAATTTATAGGCATAGTGATGTGAAATATAGTTAGACTGAATATATAATATTTATATATATATCTAATATATATATATTTAATATTATATAATATATATATATATATTATATTAATGTTATATAGTAATTATATATACATATATATATATTTAATTTATTTATAGTATTAGCATATTGGACAAACATTTTCTAGGTAATTACCCATATATCCCTAGTCAATAAAAAATTTATAATTATATTAGTTAGTCGCTGAGGGAAAATAAGGTTGGTAAATTATTATAGTATAATAAGCTTTAATGTAAATATCGGCAAAATTAAAAATTATAAAATAAAGTTATTCGGTAATTTTATAATACAAAGATTTTGGTTATTCAGTTATTTTAAATACCTTCAAGCATAGATTGAAAATTATTAATCTGTGCAATGTTATCTATTTTTTTAATATTATTTATTACGTATATTATTTAGTAATACGTATTAAATTATTTATTAATATATATTAGTGTGTTGTGACATCGTATAATGAAGTGAATTTTTTGTTTTAATTAATATTAATATATATTTTATAGATTTAATTTAATATTAATAATATATATTTTTACGTAAGAAAATTATTAATATATAATTATATATAATATAATATATTATATATATAAATTTAATATATATATATAATATATAGTTATATATATATATATATATATTAATATATATATTATAATATATATATATGATGTCTATATTCTATGATATAGAGATACCTAAATTATTGAGATGATGCTAATTTTCTTATGTTGCTTTTTATTCGGTCGCATAAGTTCTGGATATTTTATTTAGTTTTTATAAAGGCTATTATTGGTAGCTGTCAGTATATAGGTTTACGTCATGAAAGAATTATAAATAAGTTCGATATATCACTATAATTAATTAAAATAATTAATGAGTTAATTTGTACTTAAGTTTGAAACACACCAATGTGTACAAATCATTCAGGGAGGCCATTTCAAGTTAAATTCTTGACAATAATAATAAAAAATTAAATAATTTTTTATCTCATGATATTTAAGGAATTTTTTTCCTGTTATCCAACCGAGATTTACCTCTAGGTCTTTTTAATTGTGTAAGTAACTCTGTTTTTTTTTTTTTTACTACCCCTTTTATATAATTAAAAATTAACGTAGATAAATCTTAATGTTAGTGACAGAATAAAATTAAAAATGTTAATATATTACGTTCTAAGGCAAATTTGTTTTTTATTTTTGGGCATGTTTTCTAGTAAAAAATTTTGGCATGTTTGAAAGAAGGCGTTTATCTTGTTTGAACATAAAGATTCCTTTCGGATGTGTCGAGAGCACTATTTCAGATTTGAAAGTTTAATTTCGTTTTATTTGTTTTGTTTTTGCATATTATGATTAAATTTTTTTATAAGTGGCATGTGACTTAAAAGCGATTAGGAAAGAATAGTTTATCAGCCCTAATTTATAAAGAATGAATGTTAAAAGTTTTGAGAAGTTTAGATTTTTCTTTTTTTTTTATTATTATTTTTTTTAATTCCTTATATATTATTTTTTTGGGGGGGTTTAATATCTGAGCTATTTGAATCAAACTGTTTAAAAGCTTGGTTACTATTCTCCATTTTATATTATAATATTTTCTTTCATATAATTTTTTGTTTAAGGGTCAAAAGTTAAAACTTGTAATCCTGTTAATGTAATTTGAACGTGTAAGTATTTAAGATTAATAAGTTTTTTTTTTTTTTTTTATAAAAAATAAAAAAATTTTATCAAGAGTGTTATGATTGCTATGTTATTTAAATTTAATTATAGAAATTTGTTTTTTTTTTTTTTTTTTTATTTTTTTGGTCATATTATTTGCAATCTCGATGAAACAGTATTTACTTTTTTCAACCATGCTGTAGGAGAATAATAATTTTATAAGTAAAGAGGGAAGCAATATATTCTTTTTGAAAAAGTGGTTAAATTTTTAAAAGTTGTATTCTAATTAATTGGTTTTTCTTGAGTATTTTTTTTGTTTTTTATGTTTTATATGAGGCTTAGTTCTGTTGGAAGTGTGCTCTCTCTATTTTAAATGTTCTTACAGTTTAAAGGCACACTATTTTTGAGAGGAATTGATAAATTTAAAAGGTTGGATAGGCATTTGAATGATAGGGTATTATTTAAATGTAGGTATGCATTAGGTCTATTCTTTTTATTTTATCTTTATTATTATTTGATTTTTGTTCATTCTTCTAATATTTTTTTTTCAGTTAATGATCATGCATGTTTTTCTGGATTATTTATTTATTTTTTAAAAATAACTAAATTGAATTTCATATATATATAGGTTAAATACGGGCATGATAAGTTGGCAAGGGTAATAGTTTCAGGGTAGTCTCTTCAGCAGGTATACCTCCCGGGTTAGGATAATGAACGGTGAGGGTGGAGGGTATATATTATATGATAACACTTAAAGATTTTACCCCCTCACCTTACTACGGGGACTGGTTCCGGAACCCCCGCTCTTTGGTCTTGTGGGATTGATCGCGGGGTATTATATTACCCTCCGAACTTCGCCTATCCGGTAGTAATATGAATGATCCCTATTATATATATATATTATCAATATATATATTAACCTCTTGTCCTCAGTCGTAGACCGTAAGCCTCAGCCTATATATTAAATTTGGTTAGAACTAATTTATTTATTTTTATTAGAGTTATATATAATTTTTTAAGTTTTTTTTTTTAAGGTGAGCTCCGAGTCACTAGCTAAACTCGGAGGTAACAGAGGGGAGGACTTTTCTACCCCGGAGGGGATGGTGCGGATGGATACACTCACCGTGAAACATACCCATATAGACACAATAGAAGCGGTATAGGTGAGGTGTCTCAGGTATAATACTCGTACCACCGGAGATGGCCGAGGTGAACTCCCGTAACTCCTCCATCTTTTGCGGTTTACACCTACTAGGGTATGTGCGGAACCAGTCTAATATAAAAATGTCTGATCCATATTTCAGTGAAAAAATAAAAAAAATAAAAATAAAATAAAAACTTTCCATTATCCTACATCTTATATAGAATATTTTTTGGCTGATTCTACAAAGTATATAATATTATATATATATATCAATATATGTACTTTACTGGGTTTACTCACTGTAGAGAAGCGTGCTGTCCTGGACGATATTCTCTACAATTGTGATCTTTCAAAGCTCGTGGAATATATATCGTGTACTTATTGATATACGTAATATTTATAAATTAGTGTCATCCAATTAATAGCGCTATATTATTGATGATGAAGCGCGAGTAATAACTGATAGATTTATACCGTCGACAATACTATATATATGGTAACGCGCAGTATTAGATTAAGGTACTACTGAATATATAAATATATATATATATAATAATAGGCCCTGTAGACTCGTATATTAAGTATTTAAGTATATCTGATATATATTCAGTATTATATATATATATATTATATATATAATATAATAATCTATAATATAATATAATGGGGTGTCTATATTTAAAACTTACTCTTATTATTACATAGTTCTTCAAAATTCTTTTATCAAATTAACAATTCCGTTCCTAGAGTATAGCAAACTTATAAAAATCCTTCTTTCTAATACGTCACATCTAAAATAAATAATAAATGATTTATTAAATAATAAAATAATAATAATAATATATAATAATTTAAATAATTATAAATATAATTAAATTTAAATAATAAAATATAATATAATACTTTATCTATTATTATTATTTTTTATTTATTATTATTCACATTATTATTATTATTATTATTGGAGTTGATAGTTTTTAGACATTTCTTACCATAGTGTATTAATTACTTTATTATATTTATGTCAAATCTTTCATTCATTTATTTTTTTTTTCATTCATTTATATTAAATGTAATACCCATAAGTCTTCCATCCTCTCATTCTAAAGTTGGATTTAGGTGTCCACTATCAGGGTGGTATATTGTTAGCGCCAAAATCTGGTCTTTTCAATCTCAATTGAATTCTATGGAATTAGTGTTTTCCATATTGTAATAATTTCTATATTCTGGTTAAGCGTTCTTTTCAAGCATAGGCCATCTATTAAAACCTAACTATTAAAAAATTTGCAGTTTTTTTCCACATCATCATTTAATCTCTACATCTGATCTAAGAAACTTTATTCACTAATCTAATCCCTCATGGTTAACAAAAGTATAGTGGCTCATCGAATTATCCGACGGGAAATAAATATTTTTTTTTATTGAAAGGAAAAGTGTAAAGGGAGAGTGACCAGAAGTTAAACACACCTGAAAAAGCACGCAAAAAGAGGCTGGCCCTACCTTATGCATTGGTGTCATGTTTGAGAAAACTATTTACATCAGGGTAAAATTAATAATTCCTTCTCAAATAATAAATAATAATAATACTTATACCACTTTAAAAATATATAAAGATAATAATAATACTGATTAATAATATTGGGGAATATAATATAATAATAGATTGTTATAATAATCACCACTTATAGGCAGAGCAAATGGCAAGATTTATTTTTTGTAAAAGTTTGCTAGAATTAATATCGGTTAAATTAATTTAATATATTCTGGCTCCGCATACTGTGGGTTCGATATATGAGGAAAGTGAGACTTTCTAGGAAAAACAATCTGAGCGGGGGAGGGTGGGGGACCTTCCAAATATTGATCTTGGTCGCTTGAGCCGACCTTGAATGTTTTGGGTAGCGTGAATCGTAAACAGAGTGTGTATAAAATTATAATTTGAGGCATTGCCCGTAGGGGTTGTGGCGAAGAGAAGATGAATGAATGGTAGGTAAGGCGATTGTATTTTCTGTGAAGAGAGATATGTGTTGGTATAGGGGTGATGAATTATTACTTCTGAGAGAGCACACACAAACTGGTTAATCTCGTAATAACAACGAGAGTGTCGTGGTGAAGATAAGATTATGGTGTCAGAGTGAAGAAGTTAATGTTTGATTTTGGTGTGGTCAGAAGAAGTGTTGAACAGTAAGTATGTGAGGATAAATCAGTGAGGGTAGCTTGGGATATTACCTTGAAGTTTATGGAACAGTGATTCCAAATCAATTTATGTCTCCCGTTTTTAATCGTATTATATTATTATCAGCAGTACAATTGGGAAGAGGAAAGAAAAAAAGAGGAAGGAAATGGGGAGAATTAAAAGAGGGAGTGAAAAGTATAAATGAAACAGCTTGGGGTTAGATGAAGAAGGTAGAAGTCTATTGCTGAGAAGGAGTGCGAATCAAATATAGTTCACGTTTGATTACGCTCGCCACAAGAGTAATCTGAGTGCAATCTGGACGCAATTGACACGTTTATTACGTTCTTTTTGAAGAATAATATCTTAAAAGAGAAGAAGTATGTGGGTGTGTTAAAAGATATTTTGAAGATTTAAGAAATGTCAGATGAATGGTGGGAATATGAAGAGGTGATGCCATGACTCTGTTATCTTGGACTGGAAAAGCAGTTAAAAAGTGAAAAATAGCCGCGACGTGGCTGAATGTGATAAAACACAAATTTGGATAGGAAATTGTTGCATTAATCAAATAATACAAAACGTTTAATATGAGGCTTTAAGTTGGTCCTCATTTCCCATGTGTTCAGTTTTAGAGAGGTTTGTATTATTTAGTAATCAGCTATATTTTTATTTATATATTTTTTATTTTATTAAAATAATGATTTATCATCATTATTGCAAGTTTCGTAAATGGTGGTTTACAATTTGTGAGAATCAAAAATTTTCCTCAGCAAAGTGGATTTTAGAAGAAAGAAAAAATTTGTTTTAGCATATCAGATTTTAAAAGAAAATTTTGAGTTCTACATTAAATTTGTGCAATAAGGGAATATATGTATATACTGCTAATTGATTTAATAGAAATTAGATTTAAAAGATATTGGTAAGCTTACTTTGCTTTAGTACCAAGTATATCACAGTTGGAAAATAAATTTTTAAGGCTAAAGGTAATTTAAGCGAGGAAACGAGTCTTAAAAAAATATAAATAAATAAATAAACTAAATTTTTAGAATGCTGGAATACATTGACATTTTTTATTTTTGTAAAATCACATTAATAGATTTTCAACCAGCTCGAATCATCTTTTCCTTTTGTTTAAGTTAATAATAATAATTACATAATGATTATCATTAAGTTAATCAGTATTTTTTGATATTTAGAATTGATGTTGTTGAGTATATTCCATTTATTTTAAAGCTGAATTTACGTTACTTTGTAAATTACCACCATTATCATTTAGCTGGTTCATATTTACTTTTTTGGTAGCTATTCTTTAAATGGACCACATTTAGTTTTCATTTTAATTGTCAGAAAACACTGCAGAAATTTGTTTAAAAAGTTACACAATATCTCCTTTAGAAAGAAATAATATAAATATACCTTAAAAATGTATTGAAAAGTTTTGAAAAATGGTTACGAAATTGCTGGTAAGAAATTTGATTGATAATTGATAAATGACCTGCCTAAAATTCAAAATATTTTAAAAAGAATTAAACAGCAGTGTGTCATGGGGAAATGGATCTTTTAAGAATTACAGAGATCTAGTCTTCGTTGTGTTTGTATTGCAAACTAGCGATTTTTTTTTATTGACCGCTATTGTTGTTGATCATTGATATGAAAAGGCAAGCAGTATCTTAAAGATTGATTTCTAAAATGGTATTTGAAGTAAATAGCAAATAGTTAAAATGTAATTAATGTTATTCACAAAAATGAGAGGGGGAAAGAAATTTTTAGGTTTATTTAACAGTAATATGAGGGTTTATACATACATATTTTGAGTTAAAAAAGAAGGCAGACAAGTTATCACAAACTCTAAATAGGAATACAATTGGAATGAGTTACTTGCTGTCATAAAATTGCCATTGTTCTAGATTTGTGTCAGAAAGTTTTGTGGTTGATCTTAATTAGTAAAGATGAAGAACAAGTTAGATGATTCAGGGTTGATGAAATACGACAGAAGAATCTAAATATTCATAAAGTACAAATATTGTTTGTGATCTATTTCCAATTTATATCAAAAGTTATTCCTACATTTTCACATTCAAGATTGAAAAAGTTGATACATTACACAACCCAGAAAGAACAAGAATATTTTATGCAGTTTTAGTTACGAGACCAGCTACTTAGTAATTTGAATGTCTATTAAAGTAAAACTATTTTTTCCACTCCCTTTTATGTCAAGTTTTCTTGATATGCACTGTGCCTTTTTTAAAAAATTAGAGAGGATGAACTGTCTAATTTAAATTTTTTCAACTTTCTTAACATTTTCTCAGTGCATATATATATATATATATATATATATATATATATATATATATACTGCTATATATATATATATATATATATATATATATATATATATATATATATATATATATATATATATCTATCATCAATCCTCGGGACTGTTGGTGGGATGCTCAAACATGCAGCAGAAATATAATAGTTAAGAAGACAACCTAAGTCGAAGAAGAAAGCCCCCCCCCCTCTCATACCCTTAAATGCGAGACTGTCACAGCCAAAATACACCCAGAAGCTCCAGTTACCATGGCAGTCACTCTGGCATCTCTTCAGTGTTGAGGTTTATTACCTGGGCCAGGTCCACCCACAACCATGCCCCTCACAAATCCACACCTCTCTTCTCGCTTATGCTAAGTTCACATTTCTTTTCTTTAGACACGCACTGACCCAATTCACTTTTTCTTGGTCTCCATTCACTTGATTTCCAACACACTCATTTCAATACACCCTTAACCAACCAAGTATCATCCATCCATCCATCCATCCTCACCATATGACCAAACCATCTTAAAACACTCATTTATTCTCTCATTCACACCTGTCAAACTATACAGCTCAGTAATGTGCTTATTCCTCAATTTCCCCCACACCCCTGTCATTACCCATATGAAGAGACTGCACCTTAGATCTATACCTCTTATTCTGCACTACATTTTCACCACTATGCATTAACACCAGTAACGACATGCCTTCATGCAAACTAGCGCACACCAGATTTAATCCCCTAGCATTCACCAATGATTTAATTGCTTTAACCACTCTTCTGCCATGCTTAAAATAATTTTCCTATTTCACACAGCATCATCCAACATATACCATGAATGCTTACTCTCAGATACTTCTTCTAATTTCAATTCTAACATAGTTTCACTTTGTGAACTCTCCTCACCTACTACCCTAACATTTATCTACATTTGCTTTCAACCCCATCCTTTTACATACCTAACTAAACCTCTCTACCAAACTTCTAAACATCTCTTCAGATTCACCATATAAAACCAAATCATCTACGTAAAATATGCAGGGAACCCTTCTTCTTCATTAACCCTTCCTTAAATTTTTCATCACCTCATCCATATATGAATTAAATAACCATGGAGTCATAACACATCCCTGCCTCACTCCACTATTAATATTGAACCACTCACTTTCATCTCCATTTATTCTTACACTGTCAACATGCATACTTTTAATTCTGTTCAACTGCCTACCACCAACACCTTATATCATTAATACCTGCCAAAGAGCTTCCCTATTAATTCAGTCATACACCTGTTGCAAGGCCATAAAACCCAAATACAATTATCTCTTCTCATTTTCTCACTCATTTGTTTCAATGTGAATATTTGATCTACACATCCTCGACCACTTCTAAATGCACCTTGTTCTTAGCAATCCATCCCCTCACTCAATCTGATACACTATTTCAACCAGAATTCCATTATATATCTTCCTTACCCATAAACAAGTACTCTGGAACTACTCTCTCCACAAAAGGCCTGTTACCCAATTTCCATATCCAGTCAATAAGAATCTCTCCTCCATTCTTGATCATTTCACCTACAATTCCACAATTCCATCATTACCAGTGGATTCACCATTTTTCGACTTTTACACTCTACTTATTATCTCTCATGACTAATTTCATCATCCCTAAAATACCTACTTCTTCTTGCACCATCAAACCCACACATATTGACTATCACTTCTTCAACACGACCAATGTTATACAGAATCTCGAAATGCTCTTTTCACGCTTTCCTCATATCTATCTCATTGGTCACAATAATAATGAGTTTAACCATGCATCTCTTTCTTTTAACTGCTTGCACCACCTCATCATTCCACCATTCACTATTAGCATTCTTTCTTCCTACCTTGGGATACTCACATACTTCTCTTGCACAGCCCACAAGTGTTTCCTACGTTTGATTTCAGATTTACTTAGTTTCATCTTGTTCACATTCAACTGATCTATTTGCAAGTACATTCACGCATATATATATATATATATATATATATATATATATATATATATATATATATATATATATATATATATATATATATATATATATATATATATATATATATATATATATATATCAGGGGCGGCTCGTGGCCTGGTTGCAGGTTTGCGCAACCACCATTTTATACAACTTGCAGTTAGTGTGCACTATTTTTTTTTTTTTTATTCTTTAATTTTTTAGTAGGATTAAATATTAAAGAAATTAAATTTCATTTCTTATTATAATAACACTCCAATGATTTATTATTTAAATGAAAAAAAAAAAACGTCATCAAATTTTAGTTAGTCCAAATGTCAAACCAACATGATTATTGCAGACACTTTACAACACATGCCCTATACATTTTTGAGGAGAAAAATGTGTGTGAAAATATGACCGCGTGGACGCTTTATACTTACAACTTACGTTGCATACCACGAGCAACCGATTTGTTTTCTTTACTGATATTCAAATTTGTTAATACGAAACAATTTGGAAAATTGACTCTCATGTTCCAAAATTTAACGTCTCGCCGAATGAACGAACAATTAAGGTGCTGTCAAATATGAATGTTGTTTGTTTATTAGTTTCCCCTTGTTGTTAGAAGTGCATAGTGAAGTCCTACAGTTTGTCAGATCTCTTGCTTTTATTAGTATTATAATTCTCTCTCTCTCTCTCTCTCTCTCTCTCTCTCTCTCTCTCTCTCTCTCTCTCTCTCTCTCTCTCTCTCTCTCTCTCTCTCTCTCTCTCTCTCTCTCTCTCTCTCTCTCTCTCTCTCTCTCTCTCTCTCTCTCTCTCTCTCTCTCTCTCTCTCTCTCTCTCTCTCTCTCTCTCTCTCTCTCTCTCTCTCTCTCTCTCTCTCTCTCTCTCTCTCTCTCTCTCTCTCTCTCTCTCTCTCTCTCTCTCTCTCTCTCTCTCTCTCTCTCTCTCTCTTTCTCTCTCTCTCTCTCTCTCTCTCTCTCTCTCTCTCTCTCTCTCTCTCTCTCTCTCTCTCTCTCTCTCTCTCTCTCTCTCTCTCTCTATATATATATATATATATATATATATATATATATATATATATATATATATATATATATAAATATATATATATATATATATATATATATATATATATATATATATATATATATATATATATATATATATATATATATATATATATATATATATATATATATATATATATATATATATATATATATGTTTTTTTATATAATATATATATTTTTTTTTAATAAAAATATAATTAAATTAAAAATATTGCTAAATAATATAATATATGTAATAATATGTATATATATATATATATGGCTCATGTCGTTATCCGCCTCCAGCTAAGTTGAAGCCAATTTTTTTTTAAATCTACGTAATCGAATAAAGTATTGAAAGCTTTCTTGGGGCCATATGCGTTTTATTTTATTTATTTTTTTTTAACAATGCAGAGTGAAATAAATAAATATACAAATAAAAAACATTATATATAAGTTAAGTAAAGGTTATCTTAGAGTTTAGTTAGTTTAAATAGATTTTTAACTATACATAAGCAAAGGTTAGCCTAGAGTTTTAATTAGTTTACAACGATTAGAAATCTTTAAATCTGTGC
>JABUQX010128551.1:0-7500 GCA_015478945.1 Trachelipus rathkii
AAAGAGAATCGGTAATCAAAACATTTTTCAGGAAAGATAACCAGTAATTAAAATCTTTTTCATGAAAGGAAACCGTTAATTAAAATCTTTTCAGGAAAGGGAACCGGTAATTAATATTTCAGGAAAGGGAACAGATAATTAAAACCTTTTTCAGGAAAGGGAACAGGTGATTAAACCTTTTTAAGAAAAGGAAACCGGTAATTAAACACCTTTTTGTAGGAAAAGGAACCAGTAATTAAAAC
The DNA here is from genome assembly GCA_015478945.1 of Trachelipus rathkii. NCBI lineage: Eukaryota > Metazoa > Arthropoda > Malacostraca > Isopoda > Trachelipodidae > Trachelipus > Trachelipus rathkii. Next base: position 243 of record JABUQX010128551.1, read on the forward strand.
CTTTATCAGGAAATTAAGTTGATAATTAAAACTTTTATTCAGGAAAGTTAACCGGTAATTAAAATCTTTTTCAAGAAAAAGTACCAGTAGTTAGTTCTTTTGTTGTATGAATAAACAGGGAAGTGAAGGGGCATTAAATTCTTATAACAAAGCATAGAACCGTTTGTTAAAATTTTGACAACTCAACACTGTGGCGATCAATCTCTGAATCTCAGATACCTACTGACATAAACTTATTCTTAAGATCCATTTTTTAAATTTTTCTTGTTTGTTGGTTACAATACTTATAACTTTTACTCTTTATTCCTATTATAATAATATTAATTATATTTTAATAGTTAATATATTTTTAGTTGAAGTTCATTACATTAATTAATAATATATATAAGAATATAAGAGCAAGCTTCTAATACTAATATTCAAGTTTATCTAGTTAAATAAGAAAATAATATATATTAAAATAAAATTCACGTTGATATATATTATTATTTGTCCTTTATTAAATTACTCACATACAAAACTTTCAAAGTACTGAAAAGTGAGCATATTTATTAAATATAAGTAATGATAAATAACTTACAATTTCTAATAAAATAAGAAAAGTAATTTTAAAGAAATTATCGTTATTTATGATTTGTTTATGTCACTTTTAATCTCACAACAAAACTATTTCAAAGAGCTGAAAGGCAATTAATATTAATAATAAGAAAACTGATTTATGGAAAGCAATTCTAGTTTCTATATATAGTATAAATAAATATTAAAAAATTCGTTGGATTTATTTTTATTACATTGGAACATTTTTAATTTTAGCAATGTTACAATAGGTTAATCCTTAGTTATTATAATATTTTTGCCTTCTGTTATCTTGGTTGGAAGTTAGTCTATCACGCATTTTAATCAGTAAATCTAATTCTAATTCAATATTTAAAATCAAGAATTTAATTTCTTGTTAAGTATCTAATGTCTTGAGCACTAAAACTTGCATAAAAAGTTTATTAATTATTAAAAACCACAAATTAATAATTAATTTATTTAAAGATTTCAAGAAAAAGCACATACAGAACGAAATTGACCATTCTTAAAAATTGAACATTCTTAATGAAATTTGAGTTTAAAGCATACGTTTTATAATCTTGTATATTTATAATAAAATTATCTAAAAATTATTATTTGATAAATTAATAGGATTATTTAAAGTAAACTAAACTAGAACTTTAACCAAAACACTTTTTAAACTCGGGAAAACATATTAAATTAATAAAACTTTAGATGTAAATTTTGAGAACTATAAAATTATAATGATATAGAATAGATAATTAAGTATAGATAGAGAGATAGGCAGATTAACAAAAAATTTTTTTTTTGCATATTTTATTTATATTTATATAAGTTTCCATATATATAACTACACTAAACTTTCCATTTTCTATTTTATAATGATAACTTTTAAAAGAATGACATTTTAAGGCTGTCTTTTATAAATTTGTACAATGTGAAATAATATTAGGAATGCATACAATTATTAAGATTTAGAGTTTATATTATTGGTAATAATATTATAGATATAAAATAAATATATCATCCAGAATTACACTTTTTTGAGAGAGATAATATTCATAAATTTTAATAAAAAACTTTCTCAATCTATGTTTTCAATACTTTGTATATATATCCTTAATCCTAATTATAAATAGTATAAGACTCATATCCGATTTTATCTCTGAGAATGAGAAGATATTTTAAGTTAGAATAACCTCTTATTTTTTTTGTTGAATATAATATAGCATAATATATTATTTTATTAATTTTGAAGAAATATTTCCGGTCTACTGTTATGTATTCACTGAAACTTAATGTAATCGGCAATCACAGCCTTGACAGAATTCCGGAAAACATTTATTATTCCGAATTCTTGACTTCCACGCATGTGATCTGTTAATACGTGTCGAGAAAAATTAATTTTTGAACAGGTCCTATAAGTTTCATCAACGCAGACTATAAAGAAATGTGATATAAATATATAGTATTTAAGTGTTGTTATAGTTGATAGTTGAGCCTAATATTATATATATATAAATATACGGCCTAATATACGATCGGGGTTAAATCAGTCACTATTAGTATACTATGCTCATACTACGATTCACTTTTAAGAGCTATGAGGAGAGAGGAGTACATAAGGTTATGATAAAGTATTTATGAGTATTATAAAATGAGTATATTATGTTTAAGAATATTATAGAATGAATATTAGATTCAAAAGATGAAATTATAAAGATTTATATAATTTATATAATTGATGTTATAAGGTGTGAAGCTAAAAATGAATGTTTGTTCACTCACTATATATTTGTTTCTTATTTCCTTAAGATTATTCTTTGTTTATTTTAAATTTAAGTCAAAGGATATGAGTTCGGACTAACAATAATATTCTTCTAAACATTGATTGTACATAATAACAGAAGATGTAACATGATAATTTTTTAAAAATGAGAATAGACAGTAGTCACATGAGGTATAATAATATCCATTTAACACCAACAGAGAATCCAAGAAATCATTACGTATTGCGAGGTTCCTATACAGTAGCCACCGTAGAGAGACACACATAGTACCGACGTCTCGGGATATTTTCTGAGTGTGAAAATCTTAACACTAAAACAGAGAAACAGTGTTACGGCAAAGTTGGTTCATGTAGGTTAGGTCTAAATTTCCGGCATCATGATCATAATAATGTATCTCTGGTTTGTATGGTAAGTATCTTCAATTAATTACTGCTATACCACAGAGAGATAAGAGATCCTCATGCGAGAATGTAGAGTTGCTTTCTGTATTTATACTGACTCGTAACCTACTTATAAGTCTAGAGGAGTATTTATTATAATGTTTTGTAATGTATATAGAGTTAAAAACTACATATTAATTTAATCAAAAGTACGTGTATAAATTACATATCATAATAAACCCATATTCGAGAATAGTTATCTTTTAACTCCGCTCCTATAGTAACTCAATTGAATAATTCTTACACTCTCTACTGCCTTAAACTGTGAAATCCTTTTTTTTTTTTCTATTATATCACTCGGTAGGTCTTAAAAGCCGTTTTCTTTCTGTCACACAGAATTTGTACTATATATTTCCAACAGCTAGTTTTGAGGCTTATTCTATATTGAGTCAATATATTTGATAAATGAGTAATAATACATATACTATTGCGTATAATACACCAATCTGTTACGTTGTATATTCACTAAATCACTTAAGAGCATATTATTGTCATAAGATTATAATCATATACTTGGAATAATATATCTATAGAATAATAGATGATAAAGCAAATTAACGCATATATAAAAACATATATATAATAACAAAAAAAACACTACATTATTATTGTACCATATTGAAACTTATAAAGATCCGAATCTATATATATATAAATTCATATAACCGAATCTTTAAAATATGCTTTGCTGTGATATCATAAACAAAGCTAATTAATGCTGATACCTACTATATGTGATTATAGAAAATATATAAAAAACATTTCATTAATAATATAATTATATATATATATTATTTTATAGACATTTCATAATCTTATCCATTTAATTGACAAAAGCTATATTAGTCTTAGTAGATAGAAACGTACTCTTTTCACACAACATACTTTATACACCTTACGTGCATAAACACTTATATTTTAAACTAATGAGATATACACATAGAAATCCTGCAGCTCAAAGAAATCATAAACCCAAACCATTCTTCTCTCTAATATCATACTATATCTATGGGGAGTATGGAGAATGAATAAATAGTAAATTAGGTATTTTGAGGATATGGTACTCGACCTGATTAGACTAAGTCTTCTTATTACATTAATATATATATATCATTTATAATATCTAGTGGAACAATTCGTTAAGGTACCATATTCATAATATTATACTACTTTATAAGAATACCACCTCTCTATTAGCTCATTTATATTATATAATCCTTAAACTATCGTGTTCTTGCCGAAAATCAGTTTTTTGTAAGGTCCTAATAAAGAATAAAGTCCTAAATTTTGTCCGCACTACTCTGTCCAATATATTGCTTACTCTAGCTTTGTCAAATACAAAGAAGGATGTTACTTATAGAGATATCAGAGTCTTCCTAATTATACTTATATAGAGTAACTGATGGGTGAAGAGAATAGTGAGTTATAATATATTATATAATTAATAATTAATAATATATATATATATATATATATTAATATATATATATATATATATATTATATTATATATTATTATCAATGCTAGTTACATAAGTTTAGGATATTTTATTTGAGGGAAGAGGTATGAAATAATTTTAATTTTTTTAAGTATAATATATATATATTAATTATAAATTTTATTTATCTTTTATTGAAATTTCCCGCTTTCAATAATAATCAAGCTTCTTCAAGTATACCTACCCACATGGGAGAAATTGAGTAAGGAGGGGTGAATAATTATATTATAACATATTTATATAAAATAAAATTTTTATTTAACTGAGAATACACCTTGAGTTTAGAATTAATTATTTATCAGTTGTGAGAAAAGATAGCTTATGCGTACATCACATATGGCCGGAATACCTATATATATGAACAATACTAATAGAGGCTGTAACCACTTACACACCCACATCACTCTTCCAACGCCTCAATATTCAGCGTTCAACAATTCCACCTATATCGACCTCACTCACAACATCTAATCCGCGTAATAATTCTATATAGGCCTCCATCCTACTAGTTCGCTCACATCCTGTAACAATAATTCGCACTCCTCTCACGGGGTTATATAAAAATAAAGGTACCCTACCTACCCTTATTTTTTCCCCTACTTCTGAATAATAAGATATTATATATAATAAATTATTAAATATTAAAGGATAGGGTTATTTTGGTAAGGGTGAGAACATATTCAGATACAGAAATTACTAAGTAAAGTATCTTAAATAAGGATTAATTTTCATTTTCAATTGATCGATTAGTATTTTATCACGACTTTATTTTTTTTCGGTATAGAGAAGTTCTTGTTATAATATATAATAATATATTAAAATAATTCTGAATATATATTAAAAAATATATTCCTATTTATATAATATAAGTTATTCTTATTCCATGTCCAACTAATCTAATTAATACAATAATAAATATATATACCTATACATCTATTGACTAAGTTTCTATACATACATAACAATTCTAAGTATAATATATAAGCTTAAATCTTTATAAATATAAATAATATAATGATATTTATTTCAATATATTTTAAAACAATATATAAATAATTAATATATATTTAATAATTTTTTCGAATTAATTTATGTAATTTTCATATATAGTAAGTATCTTCAATATATCTTATCACGTTAATATATCTTTTAATTATTTTATCAATTTATTTTTTATTACTATTATAATGGGATATGTTTTACTCTTTATTTGAGGTCATTATTATTAAATTATTATATTAATTTATTTATTTTAAATTAAATTATTATATGTTATTTGTTTTGCAATGTATAAGTACCACATATATATTAATTATATGATATTTATATTCACTCCATTATGATTATATACCGAGTCATAACACGTAGGGTAGATCTCTGTCGGTGTGCCTATTCTCTTGTTCTCAATATTGAGTATATATCCTAAACTCTTATTTAGTTTCGCGTTATAAAGTTTGTACGAGAGTGTTTCTAGATACATCACTATGTGTTCCACCGAATCCGCGCAACGTATATCGAAAACACCCACCGCAAAATAGGGTGCAGAGCTTATGTTAGCTACCTTTTTCAATGGTGCTGATATTCAATGTACACTGAGCTAGTGTGTTGAAATTACACCAGTCTGCGAGTATAGCCGCAACACGACGATTTGGTAACTCTAAATATGCACGTACATGCGATATATAACTTATAACTCTCTCCGATTAAATTGTAGCAGTAGTAATAAACATTTATACATGACCACAGAAGAGGAAATATAGATTGAGAGCGAAAGAAGTATGTTCTATACTTTATATGAATTATTTTGAAATGTGGGTAAAGAAACTATCTTTGTATATACACACCGAAGTTTTATGTAAACTACGTTTTAACCCCTGGTCGAATAACTGTCTATTACACGTATAGTAAGCCTAACCTAGAAAAGGCTCTGTACGAGTTGCATGATCTTTGCTTCTCAGTAGACTCTTATACGAGATCACTTGAGGTATATATGCCACCCACTTGTCTGACTATCTCCTCTCTAAGTTCCATTAGATTTTGAGAGCCGAAAATTCCTATATACGACGAATATGAATTCATGGAAATCAGAAGGGAATTACCTAACTTTCTATGAAACACTTGTTTTGTAAACACAGATTTGGACAGCTAAAACATTGTATGAATACCACCGTATTTTGTATTCAACACCTGCACGGGAGAAAGAGCCCCTGAACACTAGATAACGCTCACAATTGAACAAACCTAACACTTTCATTTCCCAGCATGAAAATACATATAACTGTTCCAAGATGAAACATCGGTACTCTACAATCACACACATATTAAGACACTATAAGGAAGAATGGTCACAGTGAAAGTGTTTTTTTTTTTGGCAAAAGAATATCAGTTTTTTATATACTGAATAAAGTTTTCACGCAGGAGTTCGACTATATGTCTCTCTCTACAACTACTAAAGTATTTATCCAAACTATTTCTGAGATTATCGATTATGATTCTATACAACATTCAATTGCCTGATCTTCTGTACTCGAGATCTGGCGAAGATCATATACTACTAAAATTGTAGATCCCTTACGGGAGGGGAACATGTTCGATCTCTCAGTGAATAAGAAAGAATATTCCTATGAGCGATATAATTTTAATTGTATCCAACTTATGAGTAACGATATGAATGAAATTAAAATGTATATGAACAAAACAGACAATACGGATGTGAATAGTATGTTGTTCTCAACTAGGATAACTTATGAACAGAAAAACATAGCACAAGCACTGTTTTGAGTATCATCCTCGCCAGAGCTGCGTATCAGAACTGAGCCTCATAGTTGTAAAGACCTCACACGAATGTTCATCTCATTATATTTCCAATGACGAAATCCATTTATAATATCAACGCAACATTATACCGATGTCTATCACTTTAAACACTTGTTGGAGTCGAATCTATTTCTATGGAATAAGGCGACTGTATT
>JABUQX010128551.1:17500-27500 GCA_015478945.1 Trachelipus rathkii
ATATATACATGCATCCAAATACCTAATACCCACCCTACTACGATGGAACTGGCTTCCCTCCACAAGAGACCTTCCAATAGAATGTAAATGTATCCTAAGTGAATTTAGTATTCTGGGATATATATGAAGAGTTTAGATAGTAACAGAATAAGAGATAAAAGTGTAAAGTGTAGTTAACTACTATATACAGGACCGTCATGGTTACAATTTTAACTAGAGTATAATATTTGAGTGGTATGTTTTGAGTTATGAGGTTTATTGATACTGTTGCTTGTAATATAGTTATATATGATTAATTATAAGTGATGGTAGCTCACACACTTAATTATGGACATGGAATGACCTGAGAAATATGTTCTTCGTAGTTAAGTTATGTAATTCTTAGGATAGCTATTTTTAGGTAGGATGTTTTATAAAAGAGGTTGCTTTGGAGGTCTGCGTCTTAGTTTTATCTTTAGTGGTCTATGTATGATTTGTTTGGTGGAGGTATGAGGATTATGTATTATCTTCAGAATTGTTGTAATATATAGAGCTGCTGATCAATAGAAGGAGATTGTTAGAGTCCTGTTGATGTAGGCATGAGGATAAGATGAAGTCCAATATGTGGCATGAGTAGTATGGTAGGTGTTTAGAGTTATTTGAGGTGTAATAAGTTTATGTGCTATCTCAATGTCCTTAAGTGATGTGTTTATGTCTATGGATTAGTAATTATTAATTGGAGTTTCTTCTTGCAGGTGTTGAGTTGTATTTTAACATTCTGTTGTATGTATGTTCATGTCACATTTGCTGATAAAAGTGTGGATATGGGACTCATTATAGAGGAACATTGTGCGTTATATATATATGGCGTGATTCAGTGCACCCATGTAAGACTCTGGAGAGAGAGAATAATCTCAATATGAGGAGAGGAAGAGCTATGGAGCATTACAAAGGAGACATATCGCGCGACCAATGTAAAACTTGCTTTCTAGTATTAATCGCGTGGTGGAATGATCGAATATGATATGTTGACTTATCAAACACCGGCTCGCTGCAGCCACCAGCGATGTCGTATCGGTTACAATGTGATCAATGTGTGTCTTCGATTTACAGTATTTGTGCAGTGAATAGCTGTATACGCCGATGTCACAAGTGAGTAATGAGATCGAGGAACCACGGTGAGATATATGAGACATTTTGCGAGAGTTAAGCTACTTACGTTGGACATATTCATCATGATTCTCCAGAGTACTGGGAGTAGTATGTGTGAAGAGACACAGTTAGCGAATAGAGATGTATGGATTGGAATGCTCCATTCACATATAGACTTAGGCGTAATGGGTTGGGGAAGGACGCTATGGTGCCATGGTGGTTGGTGGTGATTAAAGTATTGATGATTTGTTTGGGAATGCGATTGATTATCATATTATAAGTTGTTAATATGAGAATAGCTCTATTGAATGAGAAATTCGCTATTGACCTGGAGAGTCCAACACATAAAGTTAACATGGGCATCTTCGAGCATTTTTTTTTTTTTTTATCAGATAGAGCCACTCGACCATACTCCAGGTCGCGCGAAGAGAGGCGCGTTAGTCTCATTAATTGCTATATGCTAAGAGATTTTGTGCTTGACTATTATAATGAATTCCCACAACCTCAGACAATAGTATAGGTTCGGTGCCAAGCTAAATTTTAATCTGGCTAGCAACAAGCGCTACTTCTACTATGGACACCCTCCTTCGGTTTGTATATATTACAAAAAGGGACTTAACAACCTTAAAGTCACTATTCTCAGAAAATATATTAAAATGTAAGAAAGATTTTAGAAAATAGGCTCAAGCCAAAAATAATTTACATATTTAGACGAAATGTTAGCAAAAACGAGTATATCATGTAAATCGAACGAAAGTGGCATCTTGTAAAATTACTTTTATTAATGTTCACACTGTAGTACAAAGCCTAACATTTAGGAGAAACCCACGCGATGCAATAAATAATCAGGATAACGGTTTCGAACCTTTAGATGTAGTTATAACCGACAGATTATATAAATAACAAGTACAAAAAGTTTTTTAATCTTATTAAAAAAATACAACTTTGAAATAAATTCAGACATGCTTGGATTCTATTGACATGTGGGAAGCACAGAATATTTGGCAGGACAAAAGAACATTCTAAATATATATCGAATGTATGTGAGGAATATAACACACACAATTCAAAAGTTTTATTATTCCCTTACAAATATAATATTACATAATTGCGATGGTCAGAAGCAAATTAGTTTTATAGATAGTCGGAATGGCCTTTTATTGCGTTTAGAGGAGGAAAGGTATTAGCAAGAAGAATAATTATAAGCATAATATGGTTTTTATGAGGTTCAAAGATACCAACAGTATAATAAATCTGGAAACTAATAGGAGAATATGTATTGAGCTAATCAGGTAAGAGGAAAATCTAGACAATCAAAAATTAATCAGCTATGAAATAAAACTAAACAAAAAAAAGAAATTTCTCGAGTTTTATACTTCTGTATGTAATAATAATTAATGAAGAAGGTAGAGTAAGTCCTGAAGTGTTAATAAGTCTAAATGATATTGGGTAGTATTTAGTGCGTCCAGTGACATAATTAGTTACAAGAATTAAGATTGCTTAAGCGGAGATTATAATTCAGTTTGCATCAGTGTTTACAATGACAAATGGTTTGATAACAGTGCATTCTGAGCGAAAGTTAAGAACACTTTGCAGATTATTGAATTAGATAATTCATTCTATGTGATTAAGACTTTGTGACACAGAGACATATTGGAAATTAATGAGAATAAAATAGGGTCCTGAGTCATCCCGCGACATGGTATCACACTATATGATAAGAATCCTTACGAGGAGAGCAATATGTTGTGTCACTAATGACTGTATTATCATGAATAGGTAATCTCTTAGACAAGTGACTGATACATTAGTTTTTGCTAGACAACCTCTTGGTGAAAACTTTTACACACATATTTTGGAGGATTATTTAAGAAATGGTATGGGCTAACTGCCCTAGATTCAAATTACTGGTGACATCATTGGTAACTCTTTTAAGATAAATGAGACCAAGATATAAGCGGTGAATAATTTAAGCAGAGACATTAAGGGTAAAATTAAAGACACATAATGATAGAATATAGAGGAACTGGCTGAACGAAGCGCACATGGCTGTTTTAACTCTAGCTCGAAGACGTGAGTCCACAGCAGTCGCGAACCTGCCACAACTATACATTTCCTTAGAGAGTCAAATAAGGCAAATCCCACAAAAGCACCAGTACTAGGGCTGTCAATTACTGAATTTGTTATAGGCTCCTTGAAGTCGGCTGTGGCCAACGAAGTTTAAGTAAGCAAAGAGACTTTGATGCACTAGGTCCCGATGAAAGTCAACAGTGAGCGAAAAAAAATATTGAAATCTTGGTGCCATTTTTTGTGAAGGTATGAGTAGATCATTGAATTGAGAGTTGCTTTGTAATATCTGCATATAAAAACAACCGCTATGTGGTGCTGAGAAAATAGTTCTCTATTAGCACATCATATATTTTCCTTGTCGACGAATCTGGAAGAAACTAAAAAGAAAAGCTTATGGACAACCAGACAGTAGATGAAATTTGCGCTTGGTATGATATTAATGTGGGTTAATATCTCACTCTAGGACCAAAATATCTAGCTAAACGCGATGAATTACTGAGATCAATAGGAAAAGGGTATGTGCTAGTCTATATTGAGACAATATTGTTGGAGAGAGATATTATTGAAAACATCGTAGATACGTTCTTGAATCCAATTGTACATTTGATCGATTGCGCACAAACATACCACCGAAGCCCATAAAAACACAAACCTCAGTACAAGAAAATGATCTGGGAGCATGAGTGAACCTAAGAAAAATCAACTCTGTTATATAAACATCCCATCTCAAATCACAGATGGGGCGTGAAAAACTATAATAAGAGGACACTTATTATGTAATGAATAACAGTCTTCTTGACATATTAACTCGTACAGTCGAGAAGAATTACTTTGCAAAGCTTATAATAGGAAAAAACTTTATTAATGTCCCATAATCTCCGTCCATCGTGCGACAGTCGATGGAGCTGTCACCAGAAACTGCACTATACATAGGATAAGAGACAATCTCGAGTATAAAGCAAAGTGCACCGTCGCAGAGTGTTTAAGATGACGGATAAAACATTAGAATAACCGCCTCATTGCTGAACCTGTGTAAAAAAATGAGCGTACCAACTAGTTAATAAGGTCAAAAATAACTAGCGATTAAGAAATCCCTTTTACCATAATTGATGAGAGGAAAACCTATTTGCTGCGACTGAAAAGGTGAACTATACACAGTAGAAAAGTCGAGTCATTTTGCAAGTTTCTAACCTTCATCTGTCGAGGAGTTGGTTCCCACCCATAAGAAGGTTCGTCTGAGTCTCAGCCATCTCAGGTGCGCCTTATGCAAATAAGGTGATGAGTACGCCCTAAAGCGTAACAGTTACTCTTCATGAAACTCGGAACGTAAATGGACCTAGCCACATCAGTTTGTAAATCCGATCTGTGTCATGGTCTGGGGTTGTTTTCTAGTGTGTCACGAGGGTCGAGCGGAAAGACCCTTCGCTGAGTAATGCGGTCAAAATCCAATCATCAAAATCGCAACGACAAGTCCATCAGAACAGTGCAAAGGTATTTATCAATGCTCATCATATTGCAACAGAAAAATAAGCGGTGGGCTACAAATTGGAAGTTATGGAGCCAAATTCACACAATAAGATGAAAGAAAAAAATATCACCAGTGCGTATATCTTGAATTATTAAGAATGAGAATGACCCAACATTGAGAATTTCTATTTTCGCGCATGCGTAAGAATATATCATTGGTATAGGCATAATATGGTCACCAGCAGCAAACCAAATTCATCAATCTTAGTCATGAACACCAGTTTAGAGTTCCCTCATAGGACTGGACTCTACTTGCACACACGATAAGAATCAGTCTTATTTTAAACCTCTGACACCCATTTTGCGAGATAATTAACTATCCTTGATCATCTGTATCCATCGATTTGTCGTTTCTTTTTGTGATATGGTAATGTGAAGGTTCAGGTGCTCCCTCTTTCTCCTATACCCTACTGAAAAAAATACACCCAAGCATGCCATTTAGAACACATGGAGGCGAGATGTTTCATCTATAGTATTCACTATCTTATGTTATCCCACATTGTACTAAGGGCCATCCTTATTCAGAGCCTATGAGAGCCATGGAGCTAAGACCGATTGGGAACAATAAACATCCGAGGAAAGGTAGAACGAGATTAAGCAATCATTAGCTATCTTACGATCTGATAACTAGTATCCTAGATATGGCATTATGCAACGGACGAGGCTGACTTCATGGATCAAGATAACAAAATTTATAAGTGGTTAATGATATGTGAACCAAAAGTTGTGACTCATTATAACTTTAACGACTAGTTGGGGTAAGTCAACAGTCGAAATGAGAGGGTTTACGTATTCTTTGTAGGCAGGCCGGTACCATTCACAACAGTCTCGAATTCATTTTATGAGAAGACATTACTTGGTATAAAGTCTCATGACTTTCAGTCCAAATCATCCGTCGCGACAGGAGAATAAAAGAGAGTTTTCTTGCGATGATTATAACACGTTATCTTTATTTTCTTTTGCAGTTATTGTCAGGTTATTCATTACTAAGCATTTATAAACAGCCAAATCTCGTACAGTGTAAACATGTTTTCTCTAAGTGCCTGCCAGAGCATTTTGCCTCAGCAGCTTGCGGCGATGGACACGAGTATCAGCATTTACCAGTTTCTCTCTCACACGCTTAAATCAATCTACAAAAATTAGACTTGCGAAGGAACTCAATATTACTTAATGGATACTGCGAAGTAACTAATGTAATGGCTATCTAGGACTATCATTCTTGTTTATAGGAACGTTGACTGGCTATGTACGCACATATGGTATATACAGAAAATATTTATGTGAATCATTATGTTATTCTTTATTGCATTATTTCGATTAAGTTTTATTTTTTTTATTTGACATCAACAAGTAAAATGATACAATAGTATTAGTATGGACGATAAATCCACTACCTTGGAGAGGATACACTGTTGAACAAAAACACCTCAATGAAAATGCCCACAAAAGCACTTAAAACTAAAAATATATATAGACATGTTTTATCATTATTAATATTATGATCACAATGCTAATGTTGCTATCAGAGTGGTTAACACTTGAGAGCGTTCTTCGAGGCGCGGAGCTACGACATTCGAGTATGGAATTATATTCAATTTATGTAACTCTTGAACAAGCTCCTCAAGGTGTTGCGGGCATTATGTGTAGATTTTTTGACATGATTATTTCTTATGGAGTTATTCATTGGTTATATGGAGAACTGAGAACACAATTTTTTTCTCTAAGATCATTTGAGAGTAGAGAGAGTATCCGATGATAAGATGTTTTCTAGTTTATGTCTTCTTTCTGAGAGTTATATATATATATATGTAGCCCATGTGGTACCTTTCTATACTGTCTACTTATAATATATATTCTTAATGTCTCTAAAATGTACTTATAATGTCTCTTATAATATATCATAACTTATAATATATATCAGTCTCAATATCAAAGTAAGTTATTACACAGATGTCACCTAAGATATGTATGAAATATTAAGGCTATAGGAGCCATACATAATCTAATAATATCCTCCACCAAAAAATATAGTTATAATTTATGCTAAGAGGTGTATCTGCATATAAACTATACTTTATATCAGTCACTGTAAGAGACACCTATTATAAATATATACTTTAAGACATATATCACTAACCACTAATTTGAGCTACTGATCATTTATATATATATACTACTCACTTAAGAGATATCTTTTCAAATGATATCCAATCATTAGAACTCATAGACCTATTAAAATATTAATAGTTCAAGCAAATCTTAATCTATCATCAACATAATTCAAAGATAAATGCAACTATCATCTACTTCTGCTGATGCAACTGTTATTCAAAATACCATTTCATCGATAAACACTGTAATGCTAATAAAGTAACTGATTTAACAATATAATATTGACTAATTTATTACAACTTAGATGGAGAATATAACCAATATCATTTATTATGATAGGATTAATATATTGCTATTATATTATATATTATATAAATCACTTATATATATATATAAAATTCATTTTCTATTATTAGTAATTTATTAATTATTAATTTCTTTAGCTACAACCGAAAAAGACTTTCTTTAATTGAATCATAAGATTTATACACTAAGTACGGCGAGTAGCTGCTCAATCCTCTTATTCTCCTATAGCTCTTTCCGACATGGATTTAAGATTATACCTGTTCGGTATGAATGCGACTCCGCACCACTCTCGATAACCTAATTAACTCGTGATCCTTATTTTTATCTCTTAATTCTATCCTACTGTCTTACCAAATATAAGTCTTTCTGTTCTTTAGCTCTGATTGCTCTGACTGAAATTTATCTATAATAGGAATGGTAAACTATGAAGCTTTATCATGAATTTGTTTTATGATGTGATAACAAACCACATTTTGATAGAAAGTGAATTGTTTTGTGTCACTCAGAAAATTTCACTTCTTCCCAATCAATAGTCCAAGCATGTTTCTGAAGTATCTAAATGTTATGTATTTTTAACGAAAAACTTTTACAGGCCATGATGATGTATCGTAATCTTGAGTGGTTGTAAACGTGAAGCCACCATTAAAAAGTGTGAATTCATTATAAGATTTTTGTTGAGGAATTATATAGATGCAACTGTTTATTCGCTAAAAAGGTTTTGAAATTGTTGACACCCACCCTAATAAAATAGATACTCTAAATAGCTAATAGTATGTCTGTTTAACTCTGTTTATCATAAATTATCCTTCGATTATTTGGTAATTGTTAATATGTAAAAGGTCTATTATATTGCTGAGATCACCTGTTTTTATCTTAAGATCTTTACATTTTATTTCTTAAAGAAATTCTGGTTTCAGTCCTTTTGTATATAAACAACCAGAATGTGTATAGAATAAAAAATGGATTGATTGCACCAGTTTAAAATTAGTTGCCACGAAATAAACCGAAACAGTTCGAGTGGACAGATTGATTAGGTATCATCATTTTGCATGCAATATCATTAGATTTCAAAGATTGTGCGAGAGTCTATGAAAAAGGCTCTGTTTGCGAATAGAGTCAGAATAGTGGCACGGTTATTTGTTAAGCTGTAAAAAATAAAGGAAAAAAAATTATCTGAGGCCCGTTAGATTATGTTACATCTTATTGTATGCGGAGCTCGTGTCACTGGCGCTCTCCCAATATTAATATTGCTAAACTTATCAAGTTCTAACTTAAATATGTAGTTTGAATGTATGTGAATGCGTATATAAAATCATCCACATCAAGCGCAGACCAATCTTCTGGCACCGAGACCCCCCTCCCAATAATGCATCAAACCATACGATTACCATACACTCGCTTCAAGCAACCACTCTGCCAGAATTACACTCGGCAGTTAAGCTACTTGACACTAATCTCACCTTCAACAAACATCAATACAACATTACTTCATCTGCCAACAAGAAACTGAACATTTTAAAGAACCATCGCTGGCACAGGCTTTACAATCAACAAAACTGCAAGTCCCACCATCTCACTATACAACAATACATTGGTACCGAGGACTCGTAAAAACACTTATGCTCTCTTCTCACGAAACTTCTATAACAACCCTACTACTGACCTGAAAACGATTAAAGGAAAGTCCCAAATATCGAAACATAATGCAAGTTGAGAATCCACCATTAAACAGAATGTAAATCAATAACACCGCGAGCAAGAAGAAGATTTCTCAAATGTTATATACCGCATAGACACACACCCTGGACATGATAGGCACTATTGAACTTATCCAATATGTAACTCAAAAACACCCAAAAACCATTTCATGCCAACATTGGCCTCTCTAACACTCAAATGCAACCCAACATGACTCAAACAATCTCCTTATTCCAGTAGTCTAGCTCTATATTCACGCGAACACAAATTCTGTAGAGATATCAATGTCCACCTCACCAAAACAAATCCACATTTGACAGTAAAGACGAAATATATACTAATGACTGTCGAGCACCAAAAACCAAACAACACTTTTTGTTGGTTAAAAAAAACAGTCCACCAAAATTAATTGAAGTCTCCAGAATTCTGTAGGAAACTAACTTTACGAAGAACCAATCAAGGTTCATCCATGTCACAATGTTAAGATGGTGGCTATCAAACAAGACTAACTTACTATAACTTTTACATATGTCATAGATTTACAAGCCTTGACCTATAAACACCATCAAATATGTTTTTGTGTCTGTTAAAAATTGTAAACCAGGCCCTGGAAGAACAACTCACTTTTTTCTTCTGTCTATCTAACTCTCAACCCACAACAATTAATGGAAATCATTTCATCTATGGAAGGTCTCTGGGGAAGCCAGTTCCATCGGGGGGGGGTATTTGGAGATAACAGTATGAGCTGCCTCCCATGATGGGGTAGCCTCTCAGGCACTGAGAGAAGTAAGGTATATAGTAAAGTAATAATATATATGACTATTGAGAATTTATATATATATATATCAATATAGTAAAGACGGTGGCCAAATTCACGGTCCATGTGGAGCAAAAATTCGGAACCATGTTGTGTAGCAATTACGGTCCAGTGGCTCAAAATAACCTATAAAATGTAAAAATATATCTTTATACGAGTAAAATAAATGTGGTTTTATGTTATAGGTATTAATTTTTTATAGAACAACCTTTAAATTTAAGTGCCCGATTAATTTTCCAGAAAGTGTGAACCCTGTGAGCACTATAAAATCGGGTAAATTTTAGGTTATTGGCTAGAATCAATACAGTCAAAACACTGTAATGTGAAGCTAACCGATTG
>JABUQX010128551.1:32500-37069 GCA_015478945.1 Trachelipus rathkii
AATATATATACTAATATTATAATACATTATAATATAAAAAATAAATAATATAAATAAATTATAATATATATTAATATGTAATATAATATTATAATATTAATATATATTATAATATATATATATATATATATAAATAATTATAATATATATAGTATAATAATATATCTATATATAATATATATATATATATATATATTATATATATACTAGTATATAATAATATATAATAAATATATATATATATATATATACTATAAATAATAAATATAATATATAAATATATATATATTATATATAATATAATAATATTATATAAATATATAATATAATTATAATAATATATAATTAAAATATATATATAATATATTATTATAATATATATAATTATATATTATATATAATATAATATACATAGTACTTTAGCATTAACATTAATTTAAATTTTTTTTTCTTTTTTTTCTTTTTATTAGATTTTCAAGATTAGTATAAGCATTATTTATGATGAATTTTGAGTTAAATATAAATATATAATGAATATTTATCTGGTCCTTTTAGTTTTTCTTCAAACCTTTGAGTGTGGTAATTTTGGCAAAAGTTCTTCCCATTCATCTTCCAGGTGAGTCAATAATAAGTGAGTTGGGTAGCTTCATACTTTAACTGAGAATACATTAATGCTATGTTAACAGTGTCAGTATTATCCGGGAAATTTTAGTGTTTAATATATACTGTATATACTGTACATTATTGATGTACCGATTGTATTGGCAGTATTGACCATTTTTTTTGGTATCAGTATGTCGGTTATATGGTCGATACTTGGCCTGATACTTCTTAAACTTTTTGTGAAGAATTATGAGAAACTTTTAATTCAATAATAAAATCTAGTTTCGATATATAAAAGGTTCCAATAAGAAATTCCTTAAGCTAGCTAAAACCCCACAAGAATGGCATCTCCGACGATTTATCACTTCTAGAATACATTTAAATAGCATAACCGAAGAGCTTGCTCGCGTGTCAAAAAAAAAAAAGATTCACAGAAGTGGAAGCCGCCTTATCAGCAAAGCACTGATAGTGACGGTGGTGGCTTTGGTGGCTTATTAGCAATTAAACCTAACTGAAGAAGGAAGAGGAAGAGGAATTCCTATTAATGTTAGACTTTGATAAGTTCATTGAGGACCAAAATTGCTTTGACATCTAATTCACCTTATCAAAGGAATCAACACCAAGGAACCAGTCATCAAAAAAACTGAAAAGACAGTCCTCAATAAGCATTGATAATTCAAATTTGCAATGTATCTGAAAGAAGGAGATGAGACTCCACGAAAAAACATGGAGATGCTGCCACCAGAAGAGAGAAACCTTTCATGTGGTGGCATGAAAAATGGCCAAGGTTTCCATATTATCAGTGCTTGCGAGCAAAATATTTATCAGCCCTCCCTCATCAGTCGAGAGTGAGGTATTTTTAGTGTAGGTGAGGAATGTAAACACCCCCAAAAAGGAACAGGCTCTTTCCAAGATACTAGTGAAAGCTTAATGTTTTTGCCTCACAATTTGAGAATTTTTTGAAATTTGAGTTATTGATGATATCTTATCTTTATCTTAAAAGGAGTAGCTATATTACTATTATGTCATGTTTGAAAATAATAGCGTGTTTTTATTTGGTCCTTTCAGCAGATTAAATTGAAGTTTCTTCTTTCATTATTTTTTATCTTTAAATAATTGGTAGCTAGCTAAGATAAATCATCTTGTAAATTGAAGTCATGTTAAAACATAAAAGCTAGTAGCCTAAACTTTGTTAATAACTACTAGAACTAAAAAATGGAAATGGAATATTTTTTGAATATAAACACAAACATAAGAAAGTTATTAAAATTTAAATTTGCATTTATTATTCCTAAAGATACTATTTAATTTATAAAAATAAATATACTTGGGCACGCACAAATAGAAATAATGACTAAGTATTAGGTTGTACATGGAAATGCAAATCCTGAGAGTTGCCTAGCAGTACACAAATATTCTATCTTATTACTGTGTAATTTATATTATATTAATTAAAAGTATCGGTATCCGCATCATAAAAAATAGAATAATCAGTATCAGCTTCTTTTCTAGTATCGGTACATCTCATATAATATAATATATATATATATATAATATATAATATATATAATATATATAATAATTATATATATTAATATATATATATAATAATATAAATAATATATTTTAATACTATTATTATATATATATATTATTTATTATAGTATATAATAGAAAATAAAAACTATTACAGAACATATCCACAACCTTCAATAAAACAATACAACCTAATTACAAACCCAACTCCTTAACAAATATAAATAACGCTTTCCCCCGGCATGGTTCCCCACACTGTCAAAAAAATAAAAACCAAAAAAAAATTACAAATTACACAAAACAACACGCACCTTAGAAATTGTCACAGGATGCACACTAAAACTACCACCAATCAACATTTAATACATACATCCTTATCTATATCTCCATTACACTGGAAGTGTGAATCAATTCACAAGAAAAAAAAAGCCAAAATACTAACACCCATGTCATCCCACTCCCAAAATCTTCTCCAACCTACCAACACCATATAAATCACACCTCCTCACAAAAATTCTACAATAGAAATTTACAATAATATAATCCCCACCTCCCAATAGGTAATGCTTACACATATCACAAACTACTAACAACGTAACCATACAACGGCCCATAATAATTATTAAACTACCTCCAAAATTCCCTTATGAAGAAAAATGTCCAGAAGGCCAAATGGACATGGAGGCCAGATCAGGTAGAGTCACCACCAAACTCATACAATATTGATTCCCTTGGCCCAATTCTCTGCCCTATATACCTTATCCCGGCCCCTCTCGCCTCTTCTGGGGTGCACATCGCTCGCCCCCCTCTTCTACTTTCTTTACTCTCCGCCTTGTGGAACGCCACGACGGTGGGCTTTCCCACGTGGGCTCACCCATGGTGGTCCACGGGGCACGTTTTCATCGTACGGGCTCGTGTTGTGCCTGGGCTGCGTTTCTTGTTATGAGATAATGCGGCTGATGGTCAGATGAGTGCGTACTCGATGCATGAGGGACTGATTGTAGAAACACATTGTTTTAAGAAGTGGTGGGATGTGTCTATCTATCTGACCATGATTGGCAATGCGGAGAATGAGAATTATTTGTTTTAATGTATTGCAACAGGCGTATAATAGATAGGAAGTTTATGGCACGTGTTAGTGATATTTGGTTGATGAGGTCTAATGAACAAGTATGTAGAAATGTGAGCATATTGATACGAAAGGAGTTGAAATTGTAGTGATTGGTTTATTATTAATAGCAGAGTGAGCAGGAATGTGTTCATGTATATCCACTTCGTTTTAGTAAATTTCTACAAATGGGGTTTTAAAAGATAAGAGTGGGGTGGCAGGAGAAGTTAGAGATGGAGAATGGAAGGAGTAGATGAGCCCTGCTTATTGAAGTGATAATATTGTCTTATATGTGGTGAAATCTGAAGAGAGTTGAGGAGAGGGGTAATTAGGTTTGAAGAGATAGTAGGAGGAGTGAAAAGTAGATGTAATCAAGGAAGTGATAGTATAGATGAGTGGGAGAGTTCAGAGGTGTGAAATCATGTTAGATGGTAGAGCACTCTTACAATTCCGGTTTTAATTTTCGAGATATTGTTGATGAAAAGGAACAGAATGATAGCAGATGAGAAGAAGTGTGTGAGGGATAGAATGGCGGTGCAATATCGTTGGAAGGATGTAAGGGACTGTCTTGAGCGCGCTAGGATTTTGCGATTAGTGAAAGTGTGTAATATATTAGATAGGAAAATAATGGTCTGAAATAAGAGGTATAGATCTTTGAGTAATGGTTTCAGATGGACAAATCATAATGTAGGAGGTTGAGAGAATGATAATATGAGAATGAATCATTAGGGATTGTGTGGTGTAAGAAGGCGTATATGAAGAATAAACAGGCGTAAATTGAGATAGTATAAAGAGATCACTATTGAAGATGAAAATAGTCAGTTGGATTAGTGGATGTAGTGGTGAAGTATGTTATAACGACTGGCCTGGAGGAGGCCGAGAAGAAAAATGGATTGAAAGTCAGTAGAATCTGAGGAGAAAGAATGGAGTTGGAGAGGCGAGAAGAAGGTGCGTATTAGGAGTGAATGGGTATGGTTGAGGCTTTGCCCAAGGGATGAAACCCATGACGAGATACTCACAGTGGGTTATTCACAGTTAGATTTAAGTGAGTGGGGAGATATGGTACAAAATTTAGATATAGTGTATTAGGCAGTAGTTGTATTTATATTAATGGCTGCAACGTTCCTTTTAATTATTGCTCTACTCCTCTCGTTCTACTACTGATAGAATTAAAGTAAACTCACAAATTTTGGTCTCAATCTTCTTTCAAAGTTTTCCCCTTGCCTTTATCAATGGCGGATAGGCTAGAAAATTTGGACTTCTGGGTAAATTAATTTGAGAGTGTCTGAGAGGAAGACTGTTTATCTTGACTGCTTGAAAAT
>JABUQX010128552.1:0-5000 GCA_015478945.1 Trachelipus rathkii
AAAAGAGAGAGATCTAAATTGTTACTGATACCGTTACTCCCGAGTAGCACCCTGTGTGAGCCCTTGACCCGAGTGGGGGCGGGGAGATCTGCCCTGAGGTCCTGTCAAGATTGACTTTGCTTATTCTCCTGGGGAAGATAGTAATGCTTTCAGAAGAAAAATGGTGATTTCCTTTAGCCTCAACTCGTTGGTCTTAGGGTAACACGCTTGGCATACTAACTGCGAGCAGGGTGCGGGTTCGAAACCCAATAAGGGGAGTGTTAATTGTTCTTACCAATAATATAGTATAGTTATTTATATATTATATATATATATTATAATATAATATATATATATATATATATATATATATATATATATATATATATATATATATATATGAATTATATATATAATATATTATATAAATATATATTTACTATATATATATATATATATATATATATATATGTGACGATTGTTGAAAGCATTTTAAGCTATAGGTTGCCTAATGAGCTTAAAAGTACATTTCCTCCATTCTCATCTCGATTACTTTCCCGAAAATTTGGGAGCTGTGAGTGAGGAACAAGGTGAAAGATTTCACCGGGGCATCAAAGAAATGGAAAGGAGATTCCATGGAACATGGAGCGTTACGATGATGGCCGATTACTGTTGGATGTCGCATAGAGAGATTGCAGATGGTGTCCATGAGCGTAAATGTACGAAGATTAGCCCTATTAAAGGCACGAACATGAATATATAAGCATATTTTAATTTGAAGTTGATTTTCATGAAATTTGTACGATAAAAAATCCAATTTATATCTCTATTTTCATTTCCTTTGACATATTATCTTAATTCACAAAGGTACCTAATTTGTTTAAAAACGTGGTCCTATGATAAAACAAAGGTCTTTTTTGGATTCAGCACATTGAGAAACATAAACAAACCAAAACCGCTTTCAAAAAAAATTATTTGCAGAACTGTGTTATTAGAATTTATTCCTTAATGTAAGAGTGCCAATAAAGTTGTAAAGGAGGGATTTTTTTGTTTTTTTTTTGTTTGTTGTTTTGTTTTTTTGTTTTTAAGAAGGGAATAATAGATTTCCCAACTTAACAACTAAAATTCTCTTTTAATTATAAGCGCATTACTGACTGAGCGCGTAATATTTTTCTTAAATATAAAAATTCACACTTAAAATTAGCAATTTAATTTCCATAAGAATGGATCCCTATCAGATAAATTTTAAATCTTCGTTTCAATAAAATATGCACTTTGGTCTTTTGAGAAAACGGGCGAGCTTCAAAGCTGCCTTTAACTTTCTTCGAGTTGTCAATGCGTATTTTCTGAAAGGCAGCATGCGATACCTTAAAAAATGGTTCAATTGAAATAAAGATCTGTTATTCTTTTTGTAAAACTAAACACATTAAAAAAAAACATTATCACTGACGATCACAATCATCAACTGCGAAATCTCAAGTCAATTAACTCTAAGCAACAAATACAAGAAGTGACAATCATCTCCATTCTTCCCCGTACCAGTCTCAATCAACCAGTACAACGGGTGAAATCTTAAATTAAATTTTATTGTTATTTCATTAATCATTATAATTAAATGTAAACACTAATTTTAACTTGATTAACTAAATTCAAATGTCTGTACGTTTTTTTTTTTTTCTTTTTGTCTTTTTCTCTTTTTCTTTTTCTTTTTCTTTTTTTTTTTTTATTTTTTTTATTTTCCTTTAACGGGTAAATTTCGTATCTTTTATTACATTTTATTTCTACAATGGCTTTATTAGAAAATTACACATTTAAATCCATTATTATTATTATTATTATTATTATTAGTAGTAGTATTATTATTATTATTATATTTATTATTATTATTATTTATTATTATTATTTATTATTATTTTTAATTATTTTTTATTATTATTATTATTATTATTATTATTATTATTATTATTATTATTATTATTATTATTATTATTATTATTATTATCGTTGCCTCGCTCTTCGTTGGGGAGGAAGATTTCCTTTCGGCATACCCTTACTTTTGGTTGCTGTAGTAAAGTTAGGAGTGAGTGTAAAATCAAAGTGTAAAAGCAAAGTGTAAAAGCAATGTGTAAAAGCAATGTGTAAAGACAATGTGTGAAAGCAAAGTGTAAAACAAAGTGTAAAAGCAATGTGTAAAAGCAAAGTGTAAAAGCAAAGTGTAAAAGCAATGCGTAAAAGCAATGTGTAAAAGCAAAGTGTAAAAGTATATACAGTTCGGAGAATTTTCTTTCTCGAACTGTAAAGGATGACGTCATAGCACAGCGGTGAAATGTCAACCGAGAGTCTACGGTACTTTGGTTTTTTGTAAACCTGGTATACCGGACTAAATGAGTTTATAATAATAAATTTAGTTTTTTAAATATAATTTGATAGTAAAATTAATATTTACAAGGAGTTAATAGGAAATTGATGACTAATGTATTTACGATTTCCTCAACCGCAATTTCAAGCCAACCATCCGTACATTCAATCATCTGTACCCATTAGGAACTGGCCATAAGTGGCAAATGGAGTACTTTTAATGATAAATTACGACTATATATATATATATATATATATATATATATATATATATATATATATATATATATATATATATATAATATATATATAATATATATATATATATATATAATATATATATATATATATATATATATATATATATATATATATATATATATATTATATATATTATATATTATGACGAATTGTTGAAAGCATTTCAAGCTTTAAGGTTGCCTAATGAGCCTAAAAGTACATTTCCTTCATTCTAAAAGTATGCTAAAAGTATGCTAAAAGTATGCTTTGTAAAAGTATATTTAATAAAAGTCAAAATAAACCTTTATTGTAATAAAAGAGCTTCACACCCTGAAAAATATTTAAAAAAAAACAAGTTCTAATTATTTGTTTAAATCTATGTAGCTTAACGTAGATTAACTTAAATATTGTTGTCGGAGCCCAAGCACCGTGCTTCTATTTCGTTTTCAAGGGTTCTTATTCGAGGGGTCCAAGGAAAGAGTGAGGAGTATATGTTAATTATAATTTACAAATAAGGACATTTATTTATATAAATATTTCCCAACCTAACTAACTAACAAGGTCCCAAATATTTAAATTTATCAATGCTAAAAGTATGCTAAAAGTATGCTAAAAGTAAGTATGCTAAAAGTAAGTATGCTAAAAGTAAGTATGCTAAAAGTATGCTTGCTAAAAGTATGCTTGCTAAAAGTATGCTTGCTAAAAGTATGCTTGCTAAAAGTAAGTATGCTAAAAGTAAGTATGCTAAAAGTAAGTATGCTAAAAGTAAGTATGCTAAAAGTAAGTATGCTAAAAGTAAGTATGCTAAAAGTAAGTATGCTAAAAGTAAGTATGCTAAAAGTAAAGTATGCTAAAAGTAAAGTATGCTAAAAGTAAAGTATGCTAAAAGTAAAGTATGCTAAAAGTAAAGTATGCTAAAAGTAAAGTATGCTAAAGTAAGTATGGCTAAAAGTAAGTATGCTTAAAAGTAAGTTATGCTAAAAGTGAGTATGCTAAAAAGTAAGTATGCTAAAGTAAGTATTGCTAAAAGTAAGTATGCTAAAAGTAAGTAAGCTAAAAGTAAGTAAGCTAAAAGTAAGCTAAAAGTATGCTAAAAGTATGCTAAAAGTATGCTAAAAGTATGCTAAAAGTATGCTAAAAGTATGCTAAAAGTATGCTAAAAGTATGCTAAAAGTATGCTAAAAGTATGTAGTTATGGCTAAATAGTATGCTAAAAGTATGCTAAAAGTATGCTAAAAGTAAGCTAAAAGTAAGCTAAAAGTAAGCTAAAAGTAAGCTAAAAGTAAGCTAAAAGTAAGCTAAAAGTATGCTAAAAGTATGCTAAAAGTATGCTAAAAGTATGCTAAAAGTATGCTAAAAGGGCATATTTGAAGATACTGAACTGTAAATTTTTTCTGAAAAAATTTTCTAAGTTAAAAAAAATTTCTAAGTTCAGAAAAGTTAAGTTAAGTAAATTTTTTAAGAAAATTCTTAAGTGGCAAGCTTCAAGAATTATGCCAGAAGCTGCCCACTAATAATTTCTTAAAAAACTAAGCTTAACTTAACTTTTCTGAAACTTAACTTTTTTGAACTTAGAAATTTTTTTCAGAAAAAAGTCACAGTACAGTATCTACAAATATGCCTGCTAAAAGTATACTAAAAGTATATGCTAAAAGTATTATGCTAAAAGTATGCTAAAGTATGCTAAAAGTATGCCAAAAGTATGCTAAAAGTATGCTAAAAGTATGCTAAAAGTACGCTTTGTAAAAGTATATTTGATAAAAGTCATAATAAAACTTTATTGTAATAAAAGAGCTTCACACCCTGAAAAATATTTAAAAAAAACTAATTGTTTAAATCTAGGAGGCCTAACGTAGATTAACTTAAATATTGTTGTCGGAGCCCAAGCACCGTGCTTCTATTTCGTTTTCAAGTGTTCTTATTCGAGGGGTCCAAGGAAAGAGTGAGGAGTTTATGTTAATTATAATTTACAAATAAGGACATATATTTATATAAATATCCCCCAACCTAACTAACTAACTAGGTCCCAAATATTTAAATTTATCAATATATACATACAAATCGAGACAGAATATACATATGCAAAGTAAATATACAAAGATTAAGGGAACGACTTCGTAACTTATTTATGGCCGATCCGTATTGTCAGCCGCTGATCAGCTGCAGCGAACCCCCAGGTGTTGTGTTGGTTTCCAGAACCGCTTCCGATGTTCCAGTAACTCGTCACCACTACAATGAAGTAGAGTCAACCAAATCCCAAATGAATCCTCCGACCAGAATACACCTTCTGTTGCGGTGCTCCAATCCGCACCGTTGAATGATCCTCCAAATAATGTTCCGGTTTATTTTTAAGAGCTCCAAAGTACTCCGATACTTTAGTGGAGGCAAAAGCACCACTAGTGCCTCAAAAATGTCGTCCAAGT
>JABUQX010128552.1:10000-18308 GCA_015478945.1 Trachelipus rathkii
TCTGTTGAATATACTTCAGTTTTTAATTTTTCTATTCTTGGAACTTCCACACTCCTAAATTCCAATTTTTTTCCCAACCTTCTTTAACTTTGCTGCTCCATTTATGACCTTCCCATCTAGTAACAAATCTTTATCTAGTTTTACACATTCATAGTCAATCAGAGCACGATCATCAGTGACTCCACTAAACTATGTAAATTTGTATATACTCCTTTTATTTAACCATGTGTTTTCTATTTCATCTCTCTATCAGCTCAAAATTCCAACAACTTTTCCCCATTTTCATTCTTACTTTATACTCCAAAAGAGATCATCCAGCCTCGCACTTAAATTACCCAACAAGCACAACTAATAATACTTAATATTAAAACTATTCAAACATTTGCTTAGTTCTTCCCTTCTTAAAAACAAAAAAAAAAAAACAAAAAAAATTTGAAAGCGGTTTTGGTTTGTTTATGTTTTTCGGTGTAATGAATCCAAAAAAAAGACCTTCGTTTTATCATAGGACATCACGTTTTTTAACAAATTAGGTACCTTTGTGAATTAAGATAATATGTCAAAAGAAATGAAAATAGACATATAAATTGGATTTTTTATTGCACAAATTTCATGAAAATCAACTTCAAATTAAAATATGCTTATATATACATGTTCGTGCCTTTAATAGGGCTAATCTTCGTACATTTGCGCTCATGGACACCATCTGCAATCTCTCTATTCGGCATCCAAGAGTAATCGGCCTTCATCGTAACGCATTTTTCCCCTGGTATCTCCTCTCCATTTCTTTGATGCCCCGGCATAACATTTTAATAGCCAATATAATGTTTAAGGGGAAGCTTCAATATTTGGCTCGTGCTACGTCCAATTTTCACCCCCTCTAAAAATGAACATAAAATTCGAAATTATCAGCCGATTTTGACCCTATAAAAACCAAACTGTTGCTTTTTTTGGCCTCTAAAACGTTGTTTTCCAGTGTTTTTATGTGTCTGTAGTCATTCTTTCAAAATTTTCAATTTTTCAAAACCCATGGTTTTGACATTTTTTGAAACTCCTCCTACACTATTTCTCGAAATGACTTCAAACTTGAAATATGCATAGATGGGTTCATTACCTACAAAAGTCACATAGAATTTTTTCGATTTTTTGAGTTTTGTGCTCAGCGTTGTTCAATTTCCAAACCCACATTTTTTGGATTTTGAAATGAAAAATTGCGATAATTTTTTTCCTGTTCAGCGAAGTGAATGAAATTTTCAGGGAATATGTAGTCGGTGGAGAGGCATATTTTTTACTTAGATAATTTGTTTGTATATGCATTAGTTTTTAATTTGTTCTTGGAACAAATTTTTAAAAAAAAAATTTTGGGAAATTTTTTAAAAATATTCTTTTGAGTACACAAAAAAATTATGTAGGTTAAAAAGGTGTATCTCGCCCGACTATACAAGCCCTGAAAATTTGATGTTGATCGGTTAGTAGAAAAAAATATATTTCAATATTTCACTTTTTTGAACGATTAAATTTTTGAAAAAGTGAAATATTGATATATTTTTTCTACTTATCCAATCAACATCAAATTTTTAGGGCTTGTAAAGTCGGGCAAGATACACCTTTTTACTTAAATAATTTTTTTGTATACTCAAAAGAAAATTTTTAAAAAATTTCAAAAAATTTCTTTTTTGAAAATTTGTTCCAAGAACAAATCCAAAACTAATGCATATACAAAAAAATTATCTATCTTAGACCCGATACAGTATACAGGGCGCAGTTGACAGGTGCCAGATTTGTAGCTAAATCTGGAAACCTGCCGAAACATGTATATATTTTTAGCGACTTTTTAGTACTCAGCTACCTTTCTGGCTACTTTTCATGTATGGCATTTTCAAAGGGTGGCTGCGCCAAGTGGGCCCCTTAGTCATGTACGTTCGCCAGCTATTTTATGTGTGTGTGTATGTACGTGTTAGTGTGTACATGTATGTCTTTTGTTACTTTCACCCCAGTAGCACCCCAGGTTCTCCCCTACCCCTTTTATTCTATTCAGCTATGCTATGACTTAACGTTCTTTCCTGAGCCTTTTGTAAAAGCAAAGTGTAAAAGCAAAGTGTAAAAGCAAAGTGTAAAACCAAAGTATAAAAGTAAAGTGTAAAAGCAAAGTATAAAAGGAAAGTGTAAAAGCAAAGTGTAAAAGCATAGTGTAAAATCAAAGTGTAAAAGCAAAATGTAAAAGCAAAGTTTGTTTACGGTAAATTTTAAATGTAGGTAATTGGTCTTTTTTCCATGCACTTAAACCTATAGACAATAACCTAAATACTAATGCTGGCATCTACAAAATTAATTGCGAAAATTGCGCAAACACTTACAGTATATAGGAGAAACCAACAATTTCAAAATTAGAATCAATCAACACAAAACCGATTTAAATTATGATAAATAATCTTCGTCATTAGTCCAACACCGACAAAATAACAACCATAAAATTAATATTAATTCTGCTAATATCATTATACCTATTCCAAACACTGAAAATAAAAAAAGTAATAGAATCATTTATTATAAAAAAACAAAAAATTTCAATCTACAAAGAAGCGAAGTTCTTCTAGACGACATAACAAATCTCTACTTAAAAGAATCGGTCTCTCTAAACAAAATGCTCAAAAAAGTTTAACCAAGAAAATTCCATCACTACGAAGTTGCCAGAACGACCAAGTAGCTAGCAAAATTAATAGTCAAATTTACTAATCAGTCCCGAAGAGGTGAGGTGATCATACCCACGAAAGCTTGACATTTATTTAGTGTAAATTTGTTGTAATTAAATAAATATAAAATAAATCAATCTCTATAAAGATCTTTTATCTCAAGGGTTTATTTAATCTCTCTCTCTCTCTCTCTCTCTCTCTCTCTCTCTCTCTCTCTCTCTCTCTCTCTCTCTCTCTCTCTCTCTCTCTCTCTCTCTCTCTATATATATATATATATATATATATATATATATATATATATATATATATATATATATATATATATATATATATATATATATAATGTCTCTCTCTCTCTCTCTTCTCATTATATTATATATATATATATATATATATATATATATATATATATATATATATATATATATATATATATATATATATATATATATATATATATATATATATATTATATAATTAACTAATAATGCAATAAAAAAAAATTTAATATTACGAAATTATAAGTAAAAAAATAAAATATTTAAAAAAATTAAAAACTAAAAATTAAATTAAGAATTCTTAAAAACATTTAGAAACCTTTTAAAAACATTTGTTAATACACTTTGGTTTTAGCACCAACAACAGGGAGAAAACTTAATAAATGTTGTGTTGGGTTGGGATTACCTTCTAAACCTAAAACCAACAAATAATATCAAGAACTTGAACTCAGCTAAAAGAAATGCAGGCGAAAACACAAGAGCAAAAGGCACCAGCAGCAGGGAAAAGAGAGAAAAGTTAGGTTGCGTCATGTTTACGTTACAAGGCACAAATCCAACAAATTTAATATCAGGAACTTGAACAGCTTAGCAGAAATACAAGCGTAAAACACAGGAACCAACTTAACACAAACTACAGGAAAGAAATGGATCAACAGTTAAGAAGTTATGTGTTAGGCTAGGTTACCTAACCTAACGTAGCTTTTTGTTGCTATTTC
Organism: Trachelipus rathkii; assembly: GCA_015478945.1. NCBI lineage: Eukaryota > Metazoa > Arthropoda > Malacostraca > Isopoda > Trachelipodidae > Trachelipus > Trachelipus rathkii. The sequence continues at coordinate 13,685 of JABUQX010128552.1, forward strand.
CCTGATGTTGAGTGCTGTTGCTCTTGTTTTACATATTCTGTTGTTAATTCAAGTTCCTGATAAATTACGATTTGTTCTTAATAACAACCTAACCTAACAACTGTTGCTATTCCCTGTTATATATATATATATATATGTACATATATATATATATATACTATATATATATATATATATATATATATATATATATATATATATATATATATATATATATATATATATATATATATATATATATATATATATATATATATATATATATATATATATATATATATATATATTTATAATGTTTTATTTATTTTTCCCATTAAATGTGTTTTGTATATTAAGAAGTGCTCTCTTGTTTTTATTGTTTTTTACAACTATTATAGTTTCCTATTTGAGAGAATTATTAGTCTTACTTATAAAAGTTAATTTATTCGTTTTAATTTTTTTGTTTTGAAACTATTATAAATATTCAAGATAGTCATAGTTAATTTTTAGAATTGTGCAATACGTAGTTTTGATAGTACTAGGTTATATTTTTTTTCTTCGTCTTTTTAACTTTAACCTTTAGTTTTTAGTGTGTTTTTTTTTTTTTTTTTTTTTTTTAAAGGTTTTTTTTTTCACAACACTTACGTATTTGGTCGCATATTATTTTAATTTATACATTTGGATTGATGATACATAATTGTAATTTTAGTCGTAAATTTGTTAGAGTGCGTGTGTGAAGGCGTGTGTTTTTAAACTTTCTAATTTTTTTTTTCAGTTTTATATATTTATTGTAAATACGGTTTTAGCATTTTAATAATTTACGTTTTTTAGTGAGTATACTATTTTATTACAGTTCAACTTTCGTTTTGCCTGTCTGTTTTTGTCTGCTGTTTTTTTTTTGTTGTTGTGGTTGTCTGTGCGTGTGTGATGGCAGATTGCACAGACCCCAGACTCTATCGACTTTATCAATATCCGCGGCTTACTCTCTAACTCTGCATCCATTGAGAATACCACCTCTAATTCTAACCCTAACCTTTTTGCTCTTGTCTGAGACACAGATAGCTAAGAATTCATCCTCTACTCGTTTAATATATCTAACTATAACTTATTTCTAATTTCCGTCTAAAGGGTGGAGTGTGCCTATGTAAACATAAACACTCCTGTAGCTTACGTCTCAGAAAATCTCGATCTCCTAACTTCACGATGTTTCTGTGGCTTAAATCTTCTTCCTTCTACTACAATAATCTTGTGCTTCTGCTACTCTTCTCCTAACAGAGACTGTTATATCTTCTCATCCAAATACTGAGGTCCTCTATTTAGGGGATTTCAATAACTTACACAACACTGAATGGTTTAGGGTCCTCTCATACTGATTTAGGTGGGAGGAGGCCGGATCATTTAGCATTCTCAACGATCTGGAACAGCTAATTCAGGAACCCACACACATTTCCGGATCGTCCAACCAATTCTTGGAACACACTTGACTATGTTTCACCACTAGTTCATTCTCTCTATAAATACATCACCTTCGCTCCTATTTTAAATCTGACCACACTTATATATATCTCTTAATTTTAATACTTTCTCCAACAGCTCCTATCCTGCCCTACGCGTTTTTTTCTGGCACTTTGATCGGGCCGATTGGGGGGACTTGCGCTGCTTCTACGCTAACTATAATTGGAATGACTGCTTTGTCTCTGGTGCCCTTCGACTTCTGCCGATAAGGTGGGGAGCTGTAATCGTTGATGGGATGAGCTGGTTCATTCCTTCTTCGACTAAATCTTTCTCTCCTCGCAATCCATGGTTCGATCGTGCTTGTTCTTTGACCATTCAGGCTAGAGGGTGGTGCGTATCGGGAAGTGAAAAATTCTCGTTCTCCTATCACTCTTGCTAATTTTCATTCAGCTAGAAATCGTTGCATGGATAATCTTTCGTCTTCAACGAAAAATCAGAATAGAAAACGGAATTGCAAGCAGCGATCCATCCCTCCATTCCTCTCTCTCCTATATATATATATATATATATATATATATATATATATATATATATATATATATATATATATACATATATATATATATATATATATATATATATATATATATATATATATATATATATATATATATATATATATATATATATATATATATATATATATATTTTTTTTTATATATATTTTTTTTGAATATAATTATTGCATGAGTGTAGATATTTATTTATTTTATTAAAATATTTAGTTTTTCCAAGTCTGTCAATTGATGCCGATATTTTTTATTTATGCATTTATTTATTTAATTCTGAAATAATAGTTGAGGTCATTTTAATGCAATATTGCTCAAGGTTTGAGAGAGCTCTACAGGTAGTAAATATTATTAATAAACATCCCTGTCACTTGTCGACTCCAGGTAACAAAAAGAACCCGACGTCTGTTCTAGCGCTTTTATTCAACTCCACAGTATTTGATTGGTAAGTCACTTTTTTATTTAAAAGAATTATTAAAGGTTGACAGGTCATTGACTTCTCCAATGTTGTATCTATCTTAAATTTCGAGATATCATGCGGGTAACTTCTTTGGTTGCACCTATTCAATATATATATATATATATATATATATATATATATATATATATATATATATATATATATATATATATATATATATATATATATATATATATATATATATATATATATATGAAATAAAAAATATTTTAAAATACGTAATTTGTAATATATATCCAATAAATCTAAACTTTCTTTATGACGTTATATATTTTATTACAAAATTTAATATATTTAATTATCTAAATTTATTGTTTTATAAAATTGTTAGTATCAGTAAGCGTTAAAAACTTAGTGTAATTCTTTTATAAGAAATGCAGAACAGTTTAAACTGTTCTTCAGAAGAGCATCATAAGCACATTCAACAAGTGGTTGGCTTGCCCTGGTAAAGTCTGCACACGAAAACAAAATTATATGAATGGCATTTGAACAATGGGCTTAATTAATATTGAAATTTGTACTTATGAACATATAAATTATTTGAGGTTATTATTAAAATAGATGCCAGGTTCCGATTTTCATGAAATTTATATGAAAAGTTTAAAATGATCTGAAAAGAAGGAAAAAAGTAAAATGAAACTCGTGAAATGACCCAGAAAAAATGTTATGAAAAATCACAGCTCGAACCATCATCTGTTCTTACTATTTAACATTCTCATTCGTTCTCTCTCTCTCTCTCTCTCTCTCTCTCTCTTTCTCTCTCTCTCTCTCTCTCTCTCTCTCTCTCTCTCTCTCTCTCTTTCTCTTTTATATATAATATTATATATATATATATATATATATATATATATATATATATATATATATATATATATATATATATATATATATATATATATATATATCTATCAAATCAGTATAAATCTTAAAAGTTAATTTTTCTTCAATTTTAGGTTTAACATTTTTTTTTTTTTTTAGTAGAACAAGTTCAAGAAGAGTTACAAAACAGCTTTGAAAAGATAAAATAAATGTCTTTAATGGAGAAATGCTTAGCAAATGATTCTTAAATCTTTTAAATTAAACATATATAAAAGCGTAATTTCACCTAAATAGAGGAGCGTTCAATATCCTCTTAATCGATACATTGATAAGTATAGCACAAAAGGGTATATAAAAAAGCCAATTTATGTGCCGAAATTTATGTTTCTTTTTGTTAAAGTTACCCCTCATTAATTTAACAAAGAAAATCCGTGATTTTGTAATAGAAAACGATTTTTAATATTTATGGGTTATCTTTTAACTTTTAATTTCTTTTATTTCAAATTTTATTAAAACAATGTCTGGATGGAAATAATTAAATAAATAAATTAATAAATAAATGAAAAAAATAAATGTCAATGATTAAATTATTATTATTATTATTATTATTATTATTATTATTATTATTATTATTATTATTATTATTATTATTATTATTATTATTATTATTATTATTATTATTATTATTATTATTATTATTATTATTATTATTATTATTATTATTATTATTATTATTATTATTATTATTATTATTATAATTATTATTATTATTATTTGTAGTAGGTGTTTGGAGTAAACTCATCAAGGCAAAGCTGCTAAAAATTGAAGAAAGTACAGAACCAGAATAGTTAACGCCTGTTAAGTTATGAAGTTGTTTTTTTTTAACATTTTAAATTTAAAAATTCAAATAAATATATATTTGTTTGGCCCAAACTTATAGTTGTAGCAAACATTTTTTACAGTGCTATATATATATATATATATATATATATATATATATATATATATATATATATATATATATATATATATATATATATATATATATATATATATATATATATATATATATATATATATATATATATATATATATATATCTATACATTTATATATATATATATATATATATATATATATATATATATATATATATAGGCCCTGTTCCAATAGTTTTAAGACTCCATCAGTTTGAATTTTTTTTGTTTTTTTTTAACATACTGCTCAGTATATGATACTAACAATGAATTTCAGTGGTGATGGACATGATTCAAAAGTTCGAAATATTTTAAATAAATATTTAAAAATCACATTTATAACA
>JABUQX010128553.1:0-2500 GCA_015478945.1 Trachelipus rathkii
GTATTCACATCTTCTTACAGACAGCACCTTATAGATAACACTTTTTATTTTATCCTTGTGTGTGGAAGAGAAAGAATTCCCACAACGTATGTTCTGCGTGTCGTAGAAGTTTACTAAATAAAAAGTGGTAGTTGATTTGGCTACCCATTGCCGCTTTTTTTTACCAGGAATGCTAATGCATGCCTCGAAGAAGGTCGTAATCGCAGTAAGTGGTCTTCTATTTTTGGCGAAAATGTTTGAATATTATGGGTACATGGAAAGCCAGAGGAATAAATGATGAAAGGAAGAGGAGAGAGGTTATGGATGTATTTAGAAAGAGTAAATTTGATTTGCTTGCTGTGACTGAAGAAAATATGAAAGGGAGATGTTGAGATAAGTAGTGTGGTGTGAAATGTGTGGGTGTGTGCTGGAGTGGAAGGGAATGAGAGAGGGAAAGAGGGAGACGGGGAGAGAAGGAGTTGCGATTCTGATGAGTGACCTGTGGCACAGAGCTTTGGAGTATTTTGTTTATGAGAGTACTAGAATTCTAATGGTTAAATTTGCTTGAAAAGGTCAATGTATGTGTGGTTGTGACATATGGTCCTTCTGAGGGTGCTGTTGAGGAGATTGCGATTTTCTGGGATAATCTGAAAAATGTTTTGGATGGGGTGAGTAGGAGCTTCAGATTGATTGTGTTGGGCAACTTAAATGGTTGGATAGATGATCAAAAAAGAAATGGTATAACAGTTGGCTTTGGGGTAACGGGAGAAAATGAGAATGGTGGGAATGTGATTGATTTCTGCGAGGAGAGAGGTATGTGGGTAAGTAATACTTTATTCAAACTCAAAAGTATTCATATTTGTCCTAGAGTTGGTATAAGTAGAGACGGTATCGAGATGAAATGTATGATTGACTTTGTGCTGCTGAAAAAGGAGTTGAAGTATGTTATGGATGTTAAATTAGTGATTATGTTGATTTATGTAGGATTGAGATAGTGTAAGGTTTGATGTAGATGAAGGTGATAAAGAAGGAAGTTAGAAAAATTGAGAGTGAGAAGTTAAATGATCAAAGTAATAAGGAAAAGTGTGTAGATGTGCTAAAGTAGGAAGTAAGATTGTTAACAGTGATTGGTGGAATGAAGAGATGATGAAAGCGGTTAAAACTAAAAAAGAGGCGTGGTTGAATGTAATAAAAGCCAAGATGAGGTTTCAAAAGAAATGTGTTTGGAACTGTATAAGGAGGAAAAATAAAGACTAAAAGTTGCATAGGTAAGAGGAAAAATGAGTTAAATGAACAGTTTGGAAGGAGGATGAATGGGGACATACATGGGAATAGGAAGCTCTTTTGGAAGGAAGCGTGAAAGGTTAAAAATAAAAATAAGGGGAACGTGCATAGAATAATGAATATGGGTGGTGTTTTCGTAACTGACGAAATGGATATGAGGAGAGTGTGGAGGGAAAACTTCGAAAATCTGCATAATATTGGCAGTATTGAAGAGGTGATAGTGAATGTGTGTTTGTTTGATGGTGAAAGAAGGAATAGGTATTATAAGGATGAGGTAATTAGTAAGGAGAAGGTAATGTGTAGAGTGAGAAAGTTGAAAAATGGTAAATCTTCAGGCATAGATGCAATTACTGGTGAAACAAACAAGAATGGAGGCGAGATTTTGATTGAATGAATTTGGAAGTTGTGTAACAAAGCGATTATGGAGGGTATAGTTCCGAGGGATTGGAGGAGAGCAGGAATAGCACCTTTATGCAAGAGTAAGGGGGATAACGGTAACTGTAGGAACTATAGAGGAATTAGTTTATTGAATGGTGTAAAAAGGGGGAAGATAAAAAAAAGAATTAAATAAAATATACTTTGGGGGGTTTTTTTTGTTTTTTTTTGTTGAAAAAATGATCGTCAAGTGATTGAATGACTGATTGGTGAAGAAAAAGTTGCATTTATAAGTGGTAGAGGATGTGTGGATCAAATTTTCATATTGAAACAAATGATTGAGAAAATGAGAGAGAAGAAAAATAAATTGTATTTAGGTTTTATGGATTTGCAACAAGCGTATAATTGGATTAATAGGGAAGCTCTGTGTCAGATGTTAGTGATATATGGTGTTGTTGGTAGGCATCTGAATGGAATCAAAAGTATACATGACGATAGTGAAGCAGGCATAGGAATAAATGGAATTCAAACAGTGATTAAACTTAACTTATTAACGAAATAGTCAAAATTTCATTACGTCCCTTAATGAATCTCAACTTTATAATAAAAACATCCTAAGCTTTGACGTCGTCTCTCTGTTTACCAATGTATCAGTCAATACAATACTGGACTGGCTGGAAGAACACATTGATGATAATAACATTGATTTTGACATCCCCTTTCATACTATAAAACAACTAGTCGTCCTTATAACCCAACATAATCACTTTCAATTTAATAATAGTTTTTTCAAACAAAATTCGGGTCTCCCCATGGGTTCTCCCTTGTCCCCTACCCTAAGCAATATTTTTATGGAGTTCTT
>JABUQX010128553.1:12500-14763 GCA_015478945.1 Trachelipus rathkii
GTAGCGTATAGGTAATATTGATCACTCAGCTTAGTAATAATGATAATTATGTCGAGATTCGTATAGGATTTTGTAATATAATAATAATATAATATATGTAATATATATAATAATAACAATATATGTAATATAATATATATCATATATATATATGTATATATATGTAATATAATAATAATAATATATGTAATAATAATAATATATATATATATAATAATAATAATAATAATAATAATAATAATAATAATATATACATAATAATATCATATATGTAATAATATGTAATAATATGTATATGTAATAGTAAAGTATAATTATGTCGAGATTCGTATAGGATTTCTTAGTTTTTTTTTTTACGAGATTCTTACCACCACTCACGGGCAAAGCCCTAATCCAAGGGGTGTGCTCAATTTAAGTCTGAGCAAGACGGAGCCAAGAAGAAGAAATAATACACCCTCAGATGACCGACCAGTGACGAACCTGGGTCTTTCGCTTAGTTGGGCGAGTGCTCTAACAGCTGAGCAACCGGACGCCATTTATGAACATTCATTTACTTCTTGACCTATCGATGGATGACCTATCAATGTCACATTCTTCTTATCTTCGCTTCAAAAGTAATGGCATAAAGTGGACAAAGTGCTTATATTATTTTGCTATTTTGCTATATCATAAGACTACAGCTTAAAGTTATGATGCTTCTCCATTGTTATATATTTAAATAGATTTTAATTTGATTAAATTTTGTCCCGGCTAAACTGACCCACTTGCAGGTTTCAAATGTTCTTTCGAAACATCTCCTTCTCAAAGCACTCAAAGTTCCAATCCCTCGTTGCAGGCTCTAGCGTTTCTTACTCCACTACTCAATCCGCTCTTAATCTTCTCTTTCCTCTCCCACTCTCTTTTCAATGCGTCCATTCTCCACCACCAGTCGACTCATTATATATATTATGTATAGTATATATGTTGCTTAATAATAATAATATATATGTAATAATATATATAATAACAACTTAATAATAATAATAATAATAATAATAATATAATAACATATATATATATATATAATAATAGCATAATAATATATGTATATATATATATGTAATAATACAGCCAATAATATATATAATATATGTAAATATATAATATATAATAATAATAATATATATATGTATAATATATATAATAATATATATATATAATAATAATAATATATAATATATATATATATATATATAATAATATAATATATATATATATACATATATATAATATGTTATGTTTATGTTATGTTGTAATAATAACAATAATAATATATATATAATAATAATAATAATAATATAATATATATATATATATATATATATATATATATATATATACTATAACTCTAATATATATATATATATATATATATAATTGAATTGGCTGGTGGAGTTTATAAATTCTTTGTTTCTCATGTGCGAACTCTTATTTTGGTGAAACTTTAAAGACCCTCAAGGTTAGATTAGATCAACATAAAGGTGAAGTTAGAAGAGGGAACGAGAGTAATGCCATTTTTAGGCATTTATTTCGAAATGATCATATCGTCAATTGGGAAGGCGCAACTTTTTTATTTAAATCTACAGATAAAAATCTAAATCAATTACTGGAATATTTTTCATTTCTACTAATTGCAATTTCAATATATCTGAGGGATTTTTAATTTTAATCAAATTACAAGAATATACCTATCTGAAAAAACTAAATTTTTAACATCATGAAGAAAGTGAATCAATTTTTTGTCGCCTTGTGTTCTTTTAATTGTATATAATTTTACTTTTTATTTTTAGTTTTTATTAATTTTGCTAAAATTAAATTTATTTTCATTGTTAGTTCTGAGGAGGAGACTGCGTTAAAGTCTCGAAACGTAAACTTCTTAATTTTTTTTAAAGAAATTTTAATTCCCCTGTTTATTTCTTATTGGTTTTAAATTACTTTGTTCTTTACATTAATAGAGTTTGAGTTGAAGTAAAACTCTTTAAATTTATTTTTATTTATATATATATATATATATATATATATATATATATATATATATATATATATATATATATATATATATATATATATATATATATATATATATATATATATATATAACATAACTATATATATATATATAACATATATATAATAAATAGCTATAACTTTATATATATATATAATATATATATATATATATATATATAAACAGTTCTGGCATTTAGAAATTTCACAGAAGAAA
>JABUQX010128554.1:0-35148 GCA_015478945.1 Trachelipus rathkii
AACACTTAATTCTAAATTTAACCATTAACGATATTTATCATAATATAATACATTTTCGTATGATAATTAGTAATAATAGGCTATCTTCAAATTTTTTCCGATAGGCTATTTAGAATTATGTCATGCCTATGTATAATAAAGTAATTCGATATGGTCTTGGCTAATGTATACTCAACCTACAACGTCATCTTTAATTTGTAGGCTATCTATAGACATATATATATATATGTTAGGAAACTATAATAAATATATATATATTATATATATAATAATATTATATTAATATATTATATAATTATATTATAATATTAATATATATTATATATATAATATATATATGGTTGAATATTTGAAGTAAGGTAATATGAAATATTTGCCTAATGTGTATACCACTGAGCAAAATACGAGACTTATATTTAGTCAGATATTTATAGACAGACGCTTAGACATTCATATAAATTAGTTTCTTAAAGTATTATAAAGTCTTGTCTCCTTTATTAACAGATAAGTATTATAATGGTAAAACACTCTATTTGATTGAATGAAAGTAGAGTGTTATCAACTATAACATTACTTATACGAACTGTGAGGAATGAGATAACGCGGGTTTTGTTATCTATTGAATAACGTTTGCCCTCTCTTGCTCTTTTCTTCACTATATTTTTAACGACAGAACATATCATATATATATTCTGTTGCCAGAACTAAATAATACAAGTCCTTGTTTTTTATTTCGCAATTGGGTGAGGTTAGGTGGTCGTTTATGATGCAATACATCGTGTTCATATATATATTTATACTAATAATTCTTAAGGCTTCGCCATCAAGCTATCATGAGGTGAAATCAGGAGCTAACTGAAGTTTTGAAGCTGTACTCCCTGCAAAGGGTTTAAGACCATATCTTAGGCTGAAATAACTGAGCAAGACGAAAGAATATCCTGCTCTCTATAGATCTGAAGTCCTTACAACTGTAATTGTTTGTGATACATAATCAGATTCTGGAGTTCTGTTCAAGTACAGACGCTCATCTTCACTATAAAGCTTAATTCATGGTGTTTGTCACATTCTTAAAAGTATATATCTTTTCCTATGATACTTTTTTATATCCTAGTACTTATGTTTATGACTGGGGGGTTTAGAATTCTCATATATTTGAGTGTCTTATTTATATCAAAATTGCTGTGTAGGCTTATTAGATAATTTGGTTTTATAGGTTCTCTGTGAATACTTTATGTTATTTGCTATTATGTTATGGGTGATTTATATTGTGTGAGGTGTTTGCTTATATTACTAGATGGTTAACTCATTGTTCTTCCTTGGCTCTTTGGTTTCCTAGTAAAAAATAATTAGCCTAGATAGCTTTCAATAAGAGATATTAGGTTTATTTAGTATCTACTAATATATCCACGAGAAATAAGTACGAGAGTCTCAAATTTTTCACTTTGCTGCCCTCATCGGGTTATTATTGTCTTTTAAATTCATTTCCTGGGGTATCTTCTGAGCTAGGAGGGAACCTAGAATAATGTAATTGTAACACTCATATCATTTATTACTCTAACTCTCTATAAGATATACGTTTAAACAATAATTATCTATCTTACATAGCATGTGATACATATATGCTTTAAAATTTAATATAGTTAATTCTCTAATGAGTTAATTATATATTCAGGAATATAGGCAGCCATTTTAATTTACAAATTATAACGTATTAAATGTAATTTGGCTTATTTGTTATCAAAGTCTCAATTTTTTAAGTTTGCTTTCGAAACAGTTTTGTATGATTATCTCTATAATCTTCACTGACCCGTTAATAAGTTGGACACATAGTTTATATTAATTGCTAATGTAGAGGAGTTCCATATTTAATTAATTATGTGATCTTTTAAATAACCGTGACTAATGTTCTGCATAATTAGACTCAATAGCCTCAATGATAAAGTTATTATATTGTAAATATCAAGTTTGAGCTATTCTCCATAAAATAAGTGGTGAATTATTAAATATTATAGAACGTGAATATAATACGAACATGATCAGAAGTACGAATGATTGTTAGGTAAGTAATATAATAGAAACTTATGTTGATCTATGAATTAAGTTTTGGATTATCTCTCTATTAGATTTCTTCATAGAGTTGAGATATTCAGGAGCCCAAACTTATTAATTTGTTTCGTCTGATCCATTACCTTTTGATTTTAAATAATATCTGTTAATCGATACTGCTATTATAAATGAGGTCCGATTTATGCATTGTGCAATTTATTTACGGCTTCGGGAGAATAGTAAAGAATTAACGTATCATAATTACTTGTTTATTAAATATTAATATTTAGATTTTAAATGACTATGAAACCGAAGAAATGCAGCTATCAAGAAAACTGAATAGTACTACAATGTCGTTCCATAAATTCGGTCAAAGCGATAACATTAAATATATCTGGTATGATTTCTTTGGGGTTAGAAACTGTAACTCTTTTAGAATTACCTAATCCCTTGTACTTATATCGAATCTCACAGTTATACCAAAATTAGAATGTCTTCATAACTCAATTGCTGTTATACTAACTAAGTCTGGTAGTAGACGTCGAATGAAATGGTCTGTCTGCAGTCTGTTCGAAGGAAGAGATTGCTCGTATCGTTTTTCCTATTGTGGCATTATTCACGTTTCGTTATCCGAACATGATATACGTATTATTCAGATTCTCCTTGAATATCGAAGTTAATTTCCGTGGGGCCTACATATATATTATACACATCTTTAGCTCCTTTGCCCCAAGGTCCATTTATGCCTCCTATATTTATAATTTACTATTGTAAATAAACATTAACCATATAAAATAAAAAAGTTATATATAACAAACATAAATTAATAAACGCTTTCGCAATAGAGTAATACTCTATGTCGATTTTTTGTGCCTGTTTTGTCAAATCTAGTACGATACCACAGACTCTACAAAAATTATATAAAGAAGAAAAAAAAATAAATAAATGATAAAGATAACACAAACAATATATAAATAAAAAGTATATATAAAAATATTTGAAATAAACTCGGCTTACTACTCACGAAAATAACATAACATATTTCTTCTTTGTTTCTGTTCTGTCAAAAACTGTTATATAAGTCAACATAGCACATAAAGGTTGAAAAAAAATTAAGCATATAGATCGAAATGTATTTTTAGTAAAGATATAGAAAAGATAAAAAAAAACTTGAATATGGCTGGCCTCATATGAAGCCTATTATACACTATATCCTATATAACATACAGATATTATATGTTACAGGCTATACAGACAATGAATTTCACTGTGTATTGGGGCTTAATTTATACTTTCTTAATATAAACTACACTAATGCTATTATATATCAATCACCTATATAGTTAATTATAGAATATTTAAATCTGTTACTATATACACATATCGTTATATATTAATAATGAATGTGGGAAATATCCAAAATAACTAATATTGTACAATAAATTCACTCAATAATAAATAATGAATTAATAATGAATAATACAATAATAATATTTAAGTAGAATTAGCTCCTTATTTTCAAAATCATGTTTCATTACATTGCCTGAATATACAATAAAATTAGTGAAAACAAAATAATAATTTCAACTATCTAGCTCACAAAGTATTTTGTCGTACAAAACTCTATTGCAGCGTGTTAATTTTTATATTAAGGTAACTTTGTGCCTTTAATGCTGATTCCGAATATGGACCTCACGATTTTTCCTTGATTTGCTCTAGTTTCTTTGAAGATACTTTGGTGGTTCAAAAATGGGGGGTCAGGCCTGTGACGTACTCACAATTATGGGCTTGAGTATAAACCGGAGTTTGCTTTTAAATATCTATACGACCTCTGTTCATAGTTCATTTTTTTTGGGCCCGCTAGGTGTTATTAGTGGATTAAAGTCGCACCGGATTTACTGTTATAATCATATCAGATGCATCGCGGTAGTTCCAAAGTGTTATCGTAATCTGCAAACTGATCGAGAGTAAAAAATAATCTTGTTGACTTTTCGATTATCATTTATAATAGTCTATATAGTTTTTTATGATAAATTTGCGCACATAATAAGAGAAGCACGAAAGATTAATATATCAAAAATTGAGTATTGAAAAGTGTAACATTATTGAATAGCTAACTGATTTTTAGAGTAGCTTGACCTACATATATGCACGATTATGACTTCAGTCTAGAAACCTTGTGAAATCACTATTAATGCTACAAATCACTGTCTATATGATTGTCTTCTGTGTTGCAGATAATCTGGGACGAGACAAACGATTGCCAAGCTCCACAATAGTCTGCATCAAATGTGTGTGATACACCGTAATCCTTCCAATGGATAATCTTTTCTCATGTCGCCATCTACCATCTTGAATGATTTTGATGGTGTGAACTCTCCCCTGCTCGTCAATGCAGCTATAAAATACGCTAGGACAACTTATGCGGGAACACGCGATATAGAGTGACTATGATACAAATAAGCTGCATACTTTTATGTCTCAAAAACACTTACGAGCATTCAATCTTTTGAAGTCTGAAAGCTTTTCTGGGTGACGGGATTATATGTAGTTGGCAGACTTAATCTATGGTTGCCCCAACAGAAGTTCTGAATAACAACCAACGTACTAAAATCTGTTCTCTCCATGGAGCTATGCTTCAAGAACTATCAGTCATGGAGTTTCTATGAATTAGTCATCTTGATATTTGCGTTTTTGAGGGCTCGCTTAAACGATTGTATAATTTGAAGTTTCTCCAATACTCAACCCTAGGATAAGCACATCTGCATACTATATATATCATTTGAAACTTCACCATCTTTGTCTAAGGCCTAAACAAATTCTTCATCAGTCCTAGTTTGATGTGGAATGGTGGGAAAATAATTTTTCCCCTGTCAACCCAGTGGTTCGTTAATGATGATTTGATGCACCTACAAGTCCATATTTTCCTAGCAATGCATACAACTTTTTCTCAGGTGGTCTCTTTAGGCTCGCTTAAATCTCATCCATGAACAAGAGGTCACATAATGCATATGAAAACAAGGGTTACTTATAAGTGTACCTTAGAAGAGTGACGGAATATCCGTTTTGCTGCCCAACAAGGGTGTAAGGATAGTATTACCATACGCATTGATCAAATCAAAACGCATATAGGGGCATTACTCAGGTGTAGTCACATAAATCTATTTCTAAGCTTCTGTAAGATGCATTCACTTTTGAGGAATTATTCAGTATCCATCTATTCTCAGTTTTTGACCTAATGAGATTTTTGATCATTTGGAATCGAATGCATAACTATTGTTCCATTGTTCATTATTTAGCTTTAAGAGCTCGTGTCATGAAAAACTATTCCATTTAATACAAGCTGCCATTCATTCATGGGTTGTATTTAGGTAACGCCAATATCTGTAGAGTGAGGTAAGTCCACGGGATGTCCTGACAGTAAATACTCAGGTCTTCTTCTTCAATGAAATAGGAAAAGTACTCACCTCTCTTGTACGAAAAAATAAGGGGTGTATTTTAGCGATTCAAGAGCCCTGAGGACTGTTACTCTTCGAGCTTAGTCTACTGATAGCCACAAAGCTCAGAATCCTCTTGCTTTTAGAGACTTAACTCTCGTACTAATCATTGATCTTCTTCCTGGGAGAGCTGTTGCTGTGTAGAAGTACTGTGCGATATTCCAATTACTTACTATCTGCATCGTGTGCAGTCAAGCTGACAATCCCTCGGAATATCTCTTCATCAAACGCATTTATGACTAGGTGGCGAGTTAGGTAGTGAAATCCTAAGGGATCGGCGGAATATCGTGCGATTGTGAAATACAGGTAAGCCTTCATGCTCAGTAGTAATCCAATTATTCGGAGTATCTCTAACAATTTACGTGTGTTGTATTCTTAGTAGGGATTGATACCTATGCAACACTTAACGCAACAGTACATAAATAACGTCACTGGGTGTACTTCTATTGGCTCTGCCCCGCCATACCATAGGCGCACCAAATTTTAAACCTTTTCTTCGTCCATTTTTTCCACTGACGTAAGATTTTCGACACACGTTTTAAGACCATATGGGAGCCCAAGACTTATCTTGGTCTCCGAGTCTTCATTTACTAAAGTTCAATCGCTTCTCATAGGAATATTGTGCTATCACAAAGTTAGTAAATTTTCTTTCATTTAGGATTCTCACGCGTTGCTCTGAAACAATATCTACCACGATGATATGCAGAATACTATTGGGGTTATTCAAACAGGCCTATTCGTGAAAGTATTCATAAGTGTTCTGAAAAAATAAAAAAATAAAGTATAGCTATAAAGGTAAGCCCCTTAAAATAGAAAACTAAAACGATATTACTGTAAAATATGCATTAAAAAAGATATTTGTATAAGAGTATATCTGGAACACCCTTTATCTTCAAGAACTAGAGCAATTCTTGGAAAACTAATGTCTTTTCTGCAAACGATATACTATAAAATCTATAATGATATTGGCTGATATTAAAGCATTTTCTATATCTTGTTGGCAGTGTAATAATTATAAAATAATAATGTTAATAATTAAAATATAATAATAATAATAATGATCATAATCAATAATAAATATAATAATAATAATAAATAATAATAATAATAATAATAATATTAATAATAAAAAAAATAATACAATAACAAATAATAAATAATAATAATAATAATAATAATCAATAATAATAATAATAATAATAATAATAATAATAATGCAAGAAGGAAATTAAGTAAAACAAAGAGAAAAAAATTTTAAAAAATTTTGTCAACAGAAAATGCAAGGAAAGAAAAAAATAAATAGAAAAATAAAAGAGAAAAAATAAATAAAAATAAAAATTAAAAGCAAGTTATTTAACGCAACAAAAAAAAATGCAAAGTAACAATGTTACACGAGCAAGACGAAATAAACTGTATGTAATATAAACAATGAAAAGTTTGATGCTCACTACATTGCGAAAGAAGAAAAAAAATGAAAAAAATTTGTATTGAAAACCATCTAAACCAAATTGAAATCCTCAATTTAGTTTTCAATTTTAATTTCAATGAAACTGACTTTCCTTAAAGGATATGGTTTATTTATTGTAAACATATGTTTCAATGCTCTCGAATAAATTCATAAATCATGATATAAACAAACCTTTGTTGAGTCGAACTAAAGGGAAGGATTATCGACTTTATTACCTCCAGCTTATAGTGGAACGGGTACGTTCTCAACCTCCCCGGCGATTTTTGTGAGGGTAAAGGGCACGCGCTAAAGCGATAATGGGCTTTCGCCGCTGGCCACGAGGAAATGCGAGTGCCAGACGGGGAGGAGATTGAGCATTAAAATATGGCACCAGATATCGGGGATTCCTATATTCCTGCGATAGAATAGGGTATTAATATTGAGCGAGCAACTGAATGGAGCAATATGCAAATCCCTTCCCTTTTCTAATTCCTAATGCCCCTTTTTCTTATGCATCGCAGAAAGGACGGGGTACTTCCCCAACTTCTGTCCGTTTGTAATGCAATTATACAAGCGCGACCTCTCTCGTGTTAAAGGCACATACAAACAGACCTCCAAAGTAATGAATGAAATTAATTATAGTAATAATAATGTCGCTTTACAAAAATGATGTGATATGATAATTATAATAATTTGTAGTGTGAAGAAGAAGGCTTCCCTCGCCCCGCCTTCTAGATAAAATCATCGATACACATACAGATGCGTACGAAACATTCACACCTATATGTGCACTAAACCAATTTACAAGGTTGAGGAACCCTCTCAAAAATATACAGAAAGTTTTTGAGATGCCTTAATAAGAAATAACGGGGGTTCAGTAAGCTCAGGAGAAAAAAAGACAGGATATGGTGTGTCTGATATATCTCCAAACAGATGAAACAGAAGAGATTCAAGTATCATCTAAGCTACGTTAGGTGACAGTGAGAAAATGCTTGTTTCTTCTTCAAAACAAATTATTTAAACTCGAGTGTAAAAACCAAAAGCTAAAAGGCCTACTTGACTTCTGCACACTCTATTTCTCAGATACAATGAATACTTACTGTAGGCTCAAATTACAATGCACCACAACAAATATAAATCACCACTAGATATCACTATTAACATGCTAGTATATAACACATAAATGCAAATTAATTAATAAAAGGTTAAAAATGTAATTAGGCCTCTGCAATGGTTTGGTTTACAAAAAAAACAACAATGACAACATAAATAAAAATTACACGGATATACATCATTGCTGTGTTAGACTCACACTCTCAACAGCAGGTTCAATTATGAGCTCTAGCATGTAACTACAAAATAGAGTACATAGATAATAAGAAGAAAAGTGTAGTCTTTGAGACTCATAACACTAGATCAATTACTTGGGTTGTTGTGTGGAGAGTGCCCATGTAATTGGATGAGGATGGAACGGTCGTTATGAACTCTTTCACTCATTTCCCAAGTTCTTGTCGGTGTCTTCAGGATGAAGTTGATTATATGATGTGGAATTGTTATAACATCATACTAAATTATTAATTATATTTCTCTCGGATTTGTCAAAGGGATATTATATTCTAGCTTGTACAGGTCATATATTTGCGCCAATTGGAATTTTAATGAAGTCTTATAGATAGCAAGTAAACATCCTTGTATATCATAACTACCATATGCTTCCAGATCTTCTAGTTTTCTTGAAACAAGGAAGCGCTTGGTGACGACTTAAAATAAAAGTGGTTGGACGCAGTGGAATTCGCCATTAAAATAAAAAGTTAGAGGTAAATAATATAAAATACGCGTACCATAAGAGAGGGGAAAATTTGAGTCGCCGCAGTTTGTGTAAGGTCGATCCGACATTAAGCTCACTCGGGGAGAGTAAAACGCGGGGAAAAGGCATGTTATGTTGATCACGGTAAATCGCTGGCAGAGTAAGTGTTAGCATGATTATATAGAAGCAAGAGTAGAGAGTACTTAGCGAAGTAAAGGTCCTCATAATATTTTTCCTCAGGAGTAATATGAATATCCAAAAAAATGGTTATATTTAATAGTATTCACACTCACTCACTATGTACTCACTACACTAATCGACGTCCTATAGTCACGTTTTGAATACGTTCTTAACTATAAATTATCTAATACAAATTAGATTGAATGATAGTCAATATACAGTACTACTATGAATACTTCAGTATTCTATCTAGTGTACTAAATTTAATAATCGCACCTTTCATGAATTGTTTAGGTGAAGAAAAACCTGATGCATAACTAGAACATGTACACCAAGTTTTTACATCTTGTTTTGCACTTACAACCATTCGTGAGATATAAAAAAAATGAAAAAAATCTTATTTCTAATCTGACGATCTAGTCTATATGCGTTACTCAAGTTCATTATTGGGTGGAAGGGAATCTCCTCTCAAGTTTAGTATCATGATCTCCTATATTATTGAGATCACTATTTATTAATTATATATTAATAATATATAGTATAATTAAATATATATCATATATATATATATATATAAATATAATTATATATATATATATATATTAATATATTTAATATATTCTTTAATTTAATATTAATATTATATAAACTACCTATTATTATTATTATAATGCCATACCGTATAATATATATATAATTTAAACTCTTTCATATTGGAAATGTATGGCCAGTATAGTTTTGAAAATTTTAATATTTAGGTATTCCATATAACCTTAAAATCGGGATGATGGTTTGAAACAGGTTTTATTAAAATAAGTGTATAATACCATAAATATTCGTATGTAAGTATGACGTGTATGTAGGTAGTAATATTAAAATATGTATACATAATTAAATAATAACGAAAAAAAATATATGGGATATTAATGATTTTTATTAATCTAAACAACTAAATATTATTATAGAAATTACAATGTGATAAAATGTCAAGCTCATATATGTTATGTCTGATAATAGGTGTATTGTATGCTATACTGTAGCCTTTACTACCTCCTCATAATATAATATATATATATATATATATATATAATATATATATAATATATATAAATATATAATAATATATTATATTTATATATATATAATATAAATCGGATTCGGCAAATTATGTAATTGAAAATACTTGAATTCCTTTGGATAGATGTCTCCTGCTGGACGAGAGGGCGAGAGGGTGAGAGGGCGAGAGTACACGTAGAGCAGGTCACCATATGTTTACAGGGCTGAAATATGTACCTATAACCAACAATAATTATCACGAAACAATGTTCAATATGGGTATTCATATTACTGATAGCTCCTCGCTAGATAATAGCAGGGAGTCTGATCCTCTATACCTAGTGTATTCGTATGGTAATACCAGTTTGGAGACCTGTTGCGTGTATGTGATAGTTTGCCGTTATATGTCATTGAGATTGTATACAATAAAAACTGGATGCAATTATGAAAATAAAATTAGCGTAATAAGACTAACTTTAATATTTACTTTGATGATAAGGATTACTTCGCAACCTACTTAATTCTAGATATAATATACTACATATATAGTTATAAGCGTAGGTTCCTACTGCTATATACTGAGATATATGTACAATGCTCTATTGCGAAACACTTTATACCTCACATAAATGCCTATTGCACCAACAACCATATTCAAACATAGTCATCCTCAATAAGGAAATCATGGGAGATAATATTTGACTAAAAGATAAATAAGTTGACTTCTCAACTATAATATATATATGCTCTAGTTACTAACATAATATAAGTCATGACGTTTACATTTACTTGGTCCATGTATCTGATAATACTTCAGTATTTTAGCATTACTGAGAGATGTCAACTTAATATTCACATTAACGCTTGGTAGTGAAAATTGAATATGCATATATAATTAAATACTACGCTATATACGTAACTGCTTATACCCTGATCAGGAGAGGGGCGGATTGGTAGACTTGTATAGTACATCCACGTTTTCATGTCTGTCGTCTTCTCACTGTAGGCTCGGAAAATGGGCACAAGTCTGACCTCACGGAGCCTGTGTTGTGCCTGTACGCTTGCTTTTTGAAAACGATCACGAAGTGATGTCATCTCTCTCACAGCGTGCCCTCGGCGACCTGACCATGTCGTTCTTGGTTGTTGCCTAGTTTCCCTGAACGACGAAGGATTCAGACTGACGTCGGATTGGTTTTACACCCCGATTGCTAAGCCACCGTGTATCTGAACTGGCTGCTTCGACGTGGTTGATAAACTATGGCGTTCTCTTCCTGAGCATGTTCTTTTCCATTGTGCACGGTGTCAAGCTACGCTTACAGCATAGGGCATTGTTTTTCGTTAGGTGGTTGGTGTTTTGCCCTTTTCTTTCCCTATGAATCGTACTCTTTCGGATTTGTAATTTGGTTGGTTTGTCTTTAATTATGCATTTAGATTTCATACACGGTGGTAGTTTACATACGGTATACACTCCGAATTTAGGTATGACCCAAATAAAACAAAACCTAACTCTTACTTTCAAAATGAAAGCGTTTACATTATATTACGGGTGATGCATTAAATTTTTTATATTTTCTATAAATATATATTATTATATATATATATATTAATATATTATATATATATATAGATATATTATATATATATATATTATATATATATATATATATTATATTATATGATATTATTATATTATATATATATATATATATATATTTTATATAAATATATATTTAGTATATATATATATATATTATATATATATATATTATATAGTATATTATATATATATTATATATATATATATATATATATATATATATTATTATATATCATATATATACAGGCCTATAGGGGTAAAACTTATAATTATTTTTGGGGGTAGGCAGAGTAGGCAACGCTACTTGCCTTAGTGAGCCCAAAAATATTAAAAAGGTCAGCATATATATATATATATATATATAATTAATATATATATATATGTATATTTATATATATATATTATATAATATATATATGTAATATTTATATATAATATATATATATATATATATATAATATCATATTATATTATATTATATATATATAAATAATATATATATATATATTATAATATATATATATATATATATATATATATAATGTTTCGTTTTTTAGACTAATTTCC
Organism: Trachelipus rathkii; assembly: GCA_015478945.1. Classification (NCBI taxonomy): domain Eukaryota; kingdom Metazoa; phylum Arthropoda; class Malacostraca; order Isopoda; family Trachelipodidae; genus Trachelipus; species Trachelipus rathkii. The sequence goes on from JABUQX010128554.1 coordinate 12,198, forward strand.
AGGTGACTATTTTGACTCGATTCTGTTTCAACAGTAGCGATCGTTGACAATTGTTAATTTCTGAGTCAAAAAAAATAATTCCTTATTCTCTAAGGCTAGGCAACTTTGGATGTGTGCTGAGATGAGTATCAGTCATTTTTTTTTTTAAATTAAATCCTTTTATTCACATTACAAGAAATAATAATAATATTATTAATCATAATTATTATATTACTAATTAATCATTATTTTGCTATTGATCATCTCTTATAACGACTTATTTAATTCATATCCATTTTATTATAATTATTGACTTAATGAGAGTCGGGGAAAACGCGTTTGACTCAATTCTTTCTCGGCGACGATATAGGTTGTCTCTGACCTCAGATCAGTTGCTATATTTTTCTGTATTAATATAAATAGATGTAATTTAGCTCCTAGTTGGTAATAATAGCATTTATATTATTTTTAGTGGTGATTTTGTGTGTTTTTTAATAAAATTGAGGCTGTTAGTTTTGTAATAACTGGGATATTGGAATCGCATTCGATTTAAGTTTCATTAAAACATTATAAATTTTTTTTCCAAATATAAAAGTTTAATTGAAATTTCAAAATGCTTAGACAAATGTTCAATCGCTAGTGATTCATGTTGACTGTGATATTGTGTTCTATATTATATTCTAGTATAGTATATTATATATTAATTATAAATATATATATATACTTATATTAATATACTATATATATATTAATATCTATTATATATTATAATAATATATTATATGATATATATTAATTATTATATATATATATATATATCATAATATATATATATATATATATATATATATATATATTAAATATATAGTTATTTTAGTAATATATATATGGTGAGTCGGGAGGGTAAACGTAAAACAATAATCTTAATGGAGCTGAGATTGTATTAATAACTTATACGGGTATAAATTATAATTATATAGTAAAAAAACTCTATGTATGTTATACTTATCCGATTAATTATTCATATTTATATATTGTATTATGCTATTTAGTTGTAATCACATATCTTATTGGCATTCAGATATTATTGCCCCATTTATCAGTATCTATTAATATAATATACCCAAATTATCTACCATAGGTTAATATTAATACCTTATTGTAAAAAGTATATTGATAGTAAATATATTTTGATATTATGTAATTATCTTAATTTTCGCTTCTACTACCTATGTATATATAACTCATTATACTATACTATATCACTGAAGCGCACTAAAGAAATGGATAAAAACGTAATACCAAGATACATATAAATGAAAGCATAATCAGTATCTCATAATAAGTTGCCCTTTTTCCCCCCAAATACTTACCTTCATGTTTCTTTTTAATTACTATATATATATTTAATCATCTCAATTATAAGCTAAAACTAAGAACAATTTTAATTATTTAAATTTATATTAAAACAAATTTATATTTTATTTTAAATTATATATTCCAATGCTAACAAATCTCATAAAAACAAAAGCTTTCATAATGCTAAGTTTTAGTATAGTATGGTTTCCATTGATTACTAATGTAATATAATTTTTATGCAGATCGTGTATAAATCATAGAAAAAATTATCACATTATTAATTTTTTTTGAACACAGTACTAAACACATCATAATATATATATCTATATAATTATATATTCGCTACTCAAGAATTTTGAACACGAGCCGCCAATGGGTAAACAATTAGAATTTTTTTCGTCTTTTGGGGTACGCGATCAAAGAAAGTTTGGAGACCCGCTGGGTCTTTTTCTAACATTCAAATGGGTTTAACTTGTATCTGCATGTAGTTTAATATTAATCTCATTGCATCTAATATTTTATTTAATATTGGCGCTGAAATGATCTTAACAAAGTAAAAACTGTCTCAGACTTTAAAATCTGACCCACTTTCGACTGGGAATGTGTTGTAAATTTTAATTTGAAAATTAGGGGATCGCATTTTGGCTTTTAACGCACTGGAATCGGTTTTTCAATCTTGAATTATATATTATATATATAATATATATTATAATATATATATATATATTATATAATATATTTACTATATATATAATATTATATATATATATATTATATTATATTATTATATATATATATGTATATATATAAATATAATATAATATATATATATAGATTATATATATATCATATATATTATATAGTATACTATATATTATATATATATATATATATTATATATTATATTATATTATAATATATTATATATATATATATATGTTATATATGTATATGTATATATTTATATATATATTATTTATATATTATATATTAATAAAAAAAAAACATTTTATTATTTATAAATAATTATATAAAAATACTATATATATAAATTATTCATTAAAAATTATAATATTATTATTATAAACTATAGTTATATATATTTATATATATATATATATATATATATATATGAATATAGATCTAGTCAAATAATATTATATAAATATATATATATAATATATATAATTATATATAATATATATATTTTATTATATATATAATTGGACTTTTATTACACAGAATACGATTTTAGATATTGCTAGTTACTTAATAGCAATAATATACATTTAATTAAAGTTATAGAAGAGGGTAATATCATCAAAATATAAAATCATTTAAATGTTCTTTATTATATATGGTACCTTTTAAGGAAGTTGAGATTGGTTTTGGGAGTTTAATTATTAAAAAACAAGTAAGTTTAGACTAAAAGTATAATTAGTTATAAACTTAATAAATTATATTTCTTTATTATAACATAAAATGATGTATAAGTATACTATACTTTCATTTTTCAAAAAAGGTGCGGGACCAAAAGAAAGCGAAATTTTTTGATCCGCACGTGCAAGTCCCCTAATTTCCTGACGACTCCGACCTCCGCTGTCCGCACTCTATTCTGGTAGTTCCGCCTGGAGCGGAACTAAGGGACTACTGCGGACTAAGAGCGGGAAGTGCACTCTGATTATTATATAATATAATATTATATATACTAATAATATTATAATATTATATTATATATATTATATATATATATAATATATATATATAATTATATTATATTTATTATATATATTATATATATATATATTATATATATATAATTATATATATTATATATTATATATATATCAACTATTAATATATACTTTTCAAAGGTTTATGGAGCCTCTCTTGAAATGAAACTTTTTTTTGTTTTGTTTTTCCTCTGAATTATGGTGTTCACGTAATTGATGCGTAGATGGTGGTCATAATGATTTGCCAGTTTTAAATTTTCTTAATTGAGGCACAACACCTTCCTAAGTTAGCTTACGAGAAAATTTTTCTTCAAATTAGGAGTTTATTATTTTTTTTTCTCTAATTTTGAAATTGCTAAAAAAGAGAGTAAATTTTTAAGAAAATCTAAAGAAACATTTGGAAGACTATGATGGTTTTCTGCATTGAGCTTTTTATCATATTAGTCTCATACAAACGTTACTGTAAAAGGTAATTCAATTTTATACATTGATGATATGGTAATATGAGCAGAAATCTGAACTATTAGCAGTTATGGTTTAAGCCATAAATTAGAATATCTCTAAAGTCTTTCTCATTTTGGAATTGCACTTCCTCCTGTCTGGTTCACGTTTAACAATGATATATTTTTAAGAAAAAAATTAAACTTTACAGTGTATTAACACTATAAAAAACATCATTTTCTTCATTGAAGACTGAATTTACGGATCAATTTTTTTTTTTTTTTTTATTTTTTTTTTTTTATTTTTATGAGCCGTTGGCGTATATCAAATTTACTATATTGAAAGGGGTTTGGCAACACGTTTCTAAGTACCTTATATTAGGACATGGTTCTAAAGATATCAAAAAAAAGAACGATTATCGATAAAAATATACATCAAGAGATATATTTATCATGCAGAATCTTTATAAACTACAACTATTACCTTATATATTAATATATAAATATATATATAAAGTTAATATATACGTATATATCAATAAATATTTCATTTTTGAAAAATATATATTTATTTCATGTAAATTTAGCTGAAGCCAAATGTCACTCTTAAATGTTCCAACAAACTAAAGTTGGATAATGGTAACAAGGAGAACAAACGATATCAGATAACTAAACGAATTATCGGAAAAAACAATTGATATCTGATACACATTACCCTGTATATAGTATATATATCAAAACGGACTATTAACCTATATGAGCCTTAGCATTATCACAGCTACCAACTTTAATTCATTAATTGTAGTAAAAAGACTAATACACAAGATGTATCATTTATGTCAAGTTGCAACAAAAGTGTTACTTACTTGGGTTATACTTGTGTAGAGTTAATGGTTCGTATATTACGGTAAGAGTCACTTAATTGGTCCCTTGACCATTGCAATTAATTTCACTTCTTCATGTTTGCTTATCTTTATCATCTCGTATATAATATTTGTTCGCTTTTTTATGTATAAGTATCACTATTACAATTTTTTCTTTTTTAAATATGTCAATGAAAGGAAAAAAAAGTAAAGTAGAATTTTATGATATCCGATTTAAAAAATTTTATTTACACAGTCTTTTTTATTATGATCATTATATCCTATTAATAAAATTCCCTAGTATCTAACAACAGTATAAATTTGTTATGATTATATTCCTAAGCTTTAGTTCTATTTTGAGGGGGAATCATTTACTAATGCTAATACTTGTCTTTTACCATCTGAAACCTTAGACTTTTCCCAGATTCTCTCTTCACTCCCACGTTCTTTTGAAGCGTTAACTATCTGGCAACACAGGTTACTGCGGCGCCATTTCAATTAAGAAAATTAGCTACTAAACTATAGTTTCGTTGAGGGAGTATGAGTGAACAAATATTGTGGACATAAGGGTGATCAATAGTCATTTTATTAATCTTATGTAAAGATGACCATACTTTAAGTTATTTAGGTATGCTACTAATATCGCAGTATATAACGTATTATTTAGTCAGTAAGACTTGTGATTTCCTATTTTATCCTGAGAATAGAGAGTGTACAAAATATTGAAAATTTTATGAGTTGTATGAAATAGTGAAATATCATGGCACTAGTGGTAGGAAAACTTCTAGATAAAAATCCTTCAAATTGATATATTTTATCTTGTATTCATTTTTAATTATTATAATTGCTATTAAATTGTTAATTTTTAATATAAATCACTTTATTTTATACCAAAGGGAATCAAAATGCAAAATTTCCAACTATTTCATTTAGTGCAAATCCTGGGTAGCAGCACCAACTAGCATCCTACAACATAAATCTTTAATCAATATAAGAGTTATTTCCTTAGATACCCTATACATAGTATGGATACTAGCAGTCAAAAAACATGAACATCCCATTCCTTATTTATATATTATTTTGTTTAAAACTATCTGACATTTTTATAGAGAAGTGTTAATTGTAAATACAATAATTTTTTACTATTCTTTCACTTTAATAGTGTGGATTGAGCTCAGAGAGTCAGTACAGATGACTACTGACTACTTTTTGAGGAGGTAAGTACTTTAGCATGAAGGTTAAGGCTTTGTATTATTGCAATTAAGCTAACTGCAAATAAAATAGAATAGATTCCTTACCAGTATTTCATGTATTGAGAGTAGTTAGGTATGTATCAGGTATATGTATACATAAGGCTATCATATAGCACTTGTTAAGTTTTTTGAATTAATGGAATGATATTATTTCTTATATTGAGAACCATCTGTGAATTAGATTGTAGAGGAAATGATATCAATATTTTTGTGTTATTAGATATTCTTGTATATAATCACATATATGGCTTTAAAAATTGATGTCTTATCTCCTTTGTATTCAAATAGCTCTTTGTCGTATGTACTTTAGGGTATGATAGCCTGAATAACTTAAGATTTTGAATTATGGGGTAGCAATGTTGTTTAATTATAATTATAGTTTTTTATTGGAATGAATTATGATCTCAGATAGATAGGGCATCACTCCTTGAGAAGCTCTGTATGCCCTACTTGCTTAGTGTAATGTTTTGGTTTGGTTAGAAATGTGTTTTATTTTTTATGTAAAAGAAACATACGTCTGGCAATGATATGCGGCATTATAATAAGTATGATCTCTATTTGGAAGCTATGTTGATTAATTTTTATATTAATTTTAGTTATCAGTGTACAAGTTTTCTATGTCTCTCATTTGAGTTCCAGAGATAGTATACCTGATTCTATTTGTAAAGCTTTTATTGGTGAGGATCTGAAGTAGCCCCAAAGGTACAATTCTTATTAAGCGCATGATATTTTAATCATTGTACTTATAGTACTTCCTAAAGTTCTTAAGGGTCGTATTAAGATACTGCTCATAGCCTATATCACAATTAATAAATGAATTATTGCTTTATTCCCATTAGTCCTATTATTTGAGCACTTGGAATATCAATATAACTTGTAATATATATATTGAATCTAAGAATATATATTCCATTTGATGCCATTACTCCACAAGGGTTTCTACAGAATAATATCTTACTCTATTAAATAGTTTAATATTCATCATACCAGTTTATCCAATAGGGTATAATCTATGTGAATTCGTTATCCAGTTACAATTGTGACATCCAAAGAAAAGTAGCATATGAAATATTAATGCTTTAGTATTATATATCAATTCATTTTTACCCAAAAGATAAAAACTAACTTACTATCATTTTGCTCAGATGAAGTCATACAAGGTGAATTCTTCTTTTAGGTAGAAAAGCACAATTAGGATAAATTTATTATTTAGGTAATTTATATTTTAGTATCCCGTCAGTATGATCTCTCAGCATCTCAAGTTGTAGCTCTAATTAATTCACAATAAGTCATTATATTTACACATAATTAAATCCTGATATCAATCTATGCCAAATGCCTTATATGTTTTTTAGAGAAATCACCTGTTATTTTAAGTCTGAATAGTAGTATTGAATAAGTGTTGGGCTTTGATAAGGACAGATGATCATTGTAGGTACTTTATACCTCTTTGATCTGGTAAGTATTACTTATATATACGGGATTTTTAGACTCTGAGTTACCATTTTGGAACCTTAATAATTTTCACATTTACTTATCTATGGAGAAATAATGATTTTTGGATCCATTTCAAATGGTAGATCTACCTAAAGTATTTCCATTCTATCGAGACTAATATTTGTAAATATAATATATATTCACATATAATTAGTCGATGATATAGTAATACGAATATGCAGATTAGTATAAGTATGCTACATAGATAATAGTATTAGATAGTTAGCAAAATTGGATTATTATTTTAATATGTCTTCCACTAGATTTATGTTTTCTCACTTAACTTAGAATTAGACAGTCAGTGTAACTTATAACGATGTCTGTTCAATGAAAACCATACTGATTATAAGATGTGCATAATGAATGTAAATTATATACTAATTAATTATTCGTAGGTATACTCACCATATATATAAGTCAATTCTATTCAACGCATTTTCTCCATTAGTTTTCCACACTGAGGCATATGAAGCAAGATTTATTGCTCATTAACTATTCCTGGTTTGTTACATCTTTGTTTGGTTTTCAGAATGGGAATTAAATATATGGTAACTTTTATTCGCTAGCATATGCTTAGGAGAATAAAATAACCTTTATATACCTATAATCCTAAGCTTTATTGTCTAATATATTCAATAAAAAATTTCTTGCGATGCTTATCATATTAGAATGAATTATTGAAAAATTTACATATTTGCACATATATGATTACATCGTCCCTCATACTGTTTTTAACATTTTTAAGTGATATTGACTTATTAGTAAGTTCCTAATGAAGAACTGGGTTTTGAGTATAAATTTATCATTAATTGAATTTCTATGTCAACTGCTCTTTTAAATAGTACATTTGATTAATTACCACTACTTTTTATATACAAGCAGAGAGGGTCTTGAGAAGAAAAAAATTTGTTGGTAATATTGAGTCACCTAGTTGTTACTTGATCATTTGAGTAGAAGTGCATATAAATAGTATACAAGTTGTTTCACTACCGCGTCTTTTGTCAGTCGGTGTAATTGTTGGGGTGGGTGTATGATATGTGCCACGTCATTGTTTTTAATCGGGAGGCAACTAATTCGACTTCATAAATTTCCTGATGTTTACAAGTTGAGTATCTGACTGTATAGTAAGCTCCCACGTTTCCACTTATTTCTGTTGTTTCAAATTATCCTCTTAACACTTTTGCACTTGTTCCTTCTATAATCATGCAGTTATCCTGTGATGGTTTTGATCTCCATTTGTTGTAAGCAGTATTCCTTTCCTTCACTGCCTGTTTAACATGTATTACCTCTGACCACTAATGACAGTAGAATGTTCATGGTACTCTTATATTTCCGAATTTTACCCATGAAGACATGAGAAACTATCTTTTTTGGAAGACTGAGAGATTTTTTAATTGTAAGACGTAAAAGTCCTGAACTGTTTCCCTCTAATGAATCCATTATGTCTCTAGAAGATGAATGTTTGTATTTTATATCCTAGAGAATGATCTATATATATTCCAAGTAAGTAATTATCCCTTTTAAGTCCCTTTTTGAGCTCATTGATTCTGGAACTTTGATTTGGGGTAACCTTGCCTGGGACATCATGATTTAATACTATAGGCAGTATCACTCACCATGTTATTGACACTGTATTAGATATTGTTATTAAGTTATATAAGTTTCGCTGCACGTTTGATGTCCCAATTACTAAGTCTAATGTAATTTGCCTGGCTAATTGTATGGATCTTTTATTATCTTTATAGTTGGCAAACACAGAGGTAATGTTTATATCAGTAATTTAGTGAATATCTGAATTCATAAGTATGTATAATATACAAGGAATTTACCATAGATCTTATTGTGTGGGTGAGAATATTCTGAGTGAGAGTCTCATGGTCTCCTAAAATATATTTCACCTGAGTAGACTAATGCGATTTTGACCAATAGTCAATATATGCACTACCTATCACGAGATTGGTCCTGGGTATACCCCTACCAAGAGAGAGACTATATGATGGCTTAGTATAATTAAAATCGCTACTTTTATGCGAGACTTTAACTAATCATATTAGAGTTGGATTGTACTCTATTATATATAATAGCTATGGGGTTATAGCATAAAATAGCAGAGGATATACCACCCAATCTAGGTAAAGGAATACAGACTTTATGATTTAGCCAGGATTTTTCACCAAATTGCCACCAGGTATAGAGCTAAGGCCCTCAAGTTCAAACTTCTCTATAATCTTACTGAAATTACTGTAAGAATGTATATTAACAAAGAGAGTCCACATACCCCACACAATCTCTCCTATCTTTTCTATAATAGTATAATTATTAATTTTAGGTTTTAGTAATTTTTAGAGTTTTAACCATTAGTCAGTTTCTGCAACGCAATTTAATAAAGGCCAATAGTTCACAAGGAATGTATAATAAGGTCGGTACGTAATTTTATCCCAAAGATACGATGATCTGGCATATGCTCACCAAGATCCACTATTATCATTATTGCGTGTGGCGCCCATAGAATTACACTATTGAGAGGTACCACATTAAATCAGGTAATTAATGCAATAATAGGCAGTGCTCAACGGATCTCACAACAATCTGACACTCGTATCAGGAGGCATTAATGGATCACGCTCACTTGCCCATAGTGAAATCCAAATAGTTAGGCAGGAACTTTTGGCCGAGATTGGCCATATACCTCTTACAATAAATGTAAGGAGAGAAGTGTTACCGAGATGGAAAGTAAGTAGGTCTATGCTCTTGTGGATCTTTTGGGATGTTCAGCTTTTTTCTCGGCTTTAGCTTTTTGTATTCTCCTTTGAAGATTTCAATATCCATTTGACTGAGAACTCGATACCACTGTGATTTTCGAATTGTTTGTCTGGCGAGTCTTCCACTATTATTAATCAATTACTTCAAAATATTTTTGCGCCTTTTGTGCGCAAATTCCTTTGCTGGTGGCAATGCGGGTGACCTGTCAAATCCATTCTGTTGTGTCCACAAAACTAGGGGTCGATAGCATGGGTTGCGACTACGCGAGTATTCGATCTTGCACCAATCCTTCCCACGTTAATTTTATAACATATCAGTCCAGTTGAATGTTAACTTTTGCATACTTGCTTAAAGAGCTATTACGGTCCTTGTAAACTGTTATGTATGGAGATTTTCATATGAATGTTCTGCGAAACTGAGAGATATATAAGTATTTCGATGAATAGGCTTGCTTCTTCATTTGCTGCAAACACAGTCTTTACCCATGGGCGGGTAATGTGGAGATCCTAGGAGATCTCTTAGACGTTAGCGGCGCATGCTCTGAAGTCTTCACGCTACTACCGAGGCTCGGAGAGTTTGCTTCATCTCTAGCATTGAGGCCGTTTGCAAGCGGCATGTCTCAATAGATAATTGGCCGCTCTGCCTAACCACGCCACGCCCCTCCCTAGATAGCTTTTACAAGAGCTTATTATTGATGAAAAGCACATGTCTTGGGAGCTAACTCAAGTAGTTACCAATATAGGGCACCGTGTGATCCATTGCCGTAAGACATATAACACCACACAAGGGCTATAATTATAAATCCTTCCTAGAGAGTGAAGCACCCAGGAACAAGCTCTCAAGCTTCTTTTGAAGCGAGAACACCCTGGCCAGCATCTTGTGGCCTAGCTTTGCAATGACCTAAGTTGGGAAAGTGTCTCGAACGTTCCTCTACACCTCACGTTGAAAGACCAAACATTCTAGCGATGCCTATATTATCCAAGGGACTTAGAATACAACAGAAAAGATTTTGAGATATTACAAGAACTTGATTTCCGGTTATATTTTCAGAAGCCTGGTGAGATTAATCTTAAGAAACTTCTTCGTGAACCGGAGCTAATGGCCGAGATACTGTAGAGGAAGATAGAGTTGTATTTCTCTAGTATCTAAGGTTCTTACTAGAAAAATTTGTTCCAGGTTTGGACTAATTTTCACCATATCCTTATGTTTGTTCTATTCTATTTACGGACACTTCTTTTTATCGATTAGAGTTTGGACACTGTATTCTATCTCTCCATAACAAGAAAAGTCTTTCGTGGTTGAGCGAGGCCTCTACTCGATTTTGGAAACCCAGCACCCGAGTCTAGCGTATAAATTGCCGAACTCTACTTGGTTCTTCATTCTCGTTAAAATCTACAGTCAGTTATAATATATGAAATTCGACAATTTCCAGATTATCTTGACAAACCAAAACTGCTCTATGCACATAGATGGCTAACTGCCAAGTGAGAGGTATGTTCAACAATAGAGTGAGAGATTCCCAAGTGGACGATTCTTCTAGTAAGATTATTGTTTATGTGAAAATATAGAGAGATAATGGCTGTGTTATGCTACTATGAAAGAGAGAGTTGAAGGATACTAATTATCACGGAGGCCCTTTCTACTTAATATTACGAACTGGTGTGGAATGGCGGTTGCTTCTGGAGAATTATATTAGGATTGTCACTACTGAGAAATTGGTTACTGAGAGGCAGTGCGTATAACTATTAATTTTTTGTCCGATAGCTATTTTACTGTGGAGAGGGATTGGCAGTATGAGGATATTCTACGATCTATTAGTATGTGGCCGCTTATTCCTATTGCTTACCTCATACTAACACGCGAATGTATGCGTAGTCTTCAAACAGTCCATCTCTCTGTCTTACTAAAGAGTCTCTGAGCGAGGATCATACATTTTTTTTTTTTTTTTTTTTTTTTTTTTTGTCTTTTTTTTTCTTTGTTTATTGAGAGACACTGGACCTCACTGGCCTAAAATGCCTTAAGCGATCTTAATAACAGACTCACCTGTAACGCACCTTTATTATTCAACAGAGTCACCCTCATATGAATATAACTCTATAGATCTCTATTTTTACAGTGTATTGTTTATTCAATGCATTCTCAGAAAGTGTTTGCTTTTAATTGCTCTTTTAATTTTTTTATTTATTGAATAACATAATTATGTTAAATAATTGATACAACTGCCCTTCACCTACTACTTTACCACCTTGTGTATTAAAACTGAGAATACACGTGGCGACGATCACGTTGGCGACCACTCGCCTCAAAAAACACTTCTAATCATTCCACAACAAAGTGTAATAAGAATACTAAGCTTTCTCTGGCTGCCACCCAGTCCGAACCTGGAACCTTCGATGATTTAGACTAAGCGTCGCTCTGATTCTAACTAACAGAGTCTGAATATATGAATAATAACTAAAAATCATAGGCTACATTATATGAGCTATATACTTAGAGATAATATCTATCATGTACACCTACTCATATGATAATTCTATAAGTAGCCTAAGATAGGTCACATAAATTTCATGTCATTAATCTAATAATCCACAATACATCTGCAATTAAAGAAAATAATATAAATCCATTAGAAATATATGATAGCTAAGTTTTAACAAAGTAATTTGAATATAAGGACTTAATAAACACTATAATATTAGCTAAATTCATTATAAGTTTAGATATTTTATTCTTAACAATGTACGAGTAATTCATCATTTTATCATTGAGTTGCCAGACAAGATTATGGAAAATCGGCAATGTAAGGCTTTAAAGAGCACCTAGCTCACTTACTAACATACTGGCCATTACATAACAATATTACTAATACTTTGTAGACTCGAGGGGATATAGTTAGCAAGTTTTGTCAGAAAACCTACTCTTGAGTCACTGAGATCTACGGAATATATATATATATAAGTATTATATTATCAAAATATATTAATAAATATAATAATTATTAAAATAATATTATATCCTCTTTTATACAAAAATTATAATATATATTAATATATAAATATATAATATATATATATACTAATAATATATTAATATATATTAATAATAATTATAATATAATAATATCATATATAATATATAATAATAAATATAATATATATATAAATTAAATATATATCATATATATATATTAATATATATAGTAATATATATATATCTATATATATTAATATATATTTAATATATTTAAGATATATGTATAGTTAAAAGGTTACTTTTACGCGACACTTCTAGAAAAAAAATTGCGGGTTGCTCTTTTTATTATTAATTATATTTAGGTTTTATCAATTTGCAACTGGTGTAATTTTTTTCTTTTGATTTTATATATAACTAATTAAATATAAGTCAAAAATTTATTAATAAAACTCTTTATATTTTATATAATTATATATAGTATAATATATTAAATATATATATATATATATTATATATATATAATATTACTATTACTTAATAAATATATTAATATATATATTATAAATTTTATAATATAATTATAATATTAATATATTATATATATATTTAATAAATATATATATATATATTATATATTATATATAATATTTACTTAATATAAATATAATATATTAATATATATATATATTAGTATTATATATATATAAATATTAATATATATATATAAATCATATCTTAATAATAATAATAATTTATATATATTATCACTGGCTTATACTATACAATTTTATAAAATATTATAAAATATAGAATGATCTAAAAATTCTTAAGTACTGAAATAAAATAAGTATAAATTGTTAGGTAATTGAATTACATCGCTTCTTACGTCATAAGGATTAAAGAATTAGGATTTTGTAAATATTCGGATCAAATTTATATCATTATATACGGACTTTAGGGTATTATTTTAATATATGGTATTATTATATTAAATTCAATAAATATCTATATACCATTAATAAATATTATAAAGAATGACCTAATATATATTAATAAAAATAAAATAAATTTTTAAGTAAATATAATAAATGCTCGTAAAGCTCATACATATCATTTGAAAATTACAAGCGATATAAAAATATAATATTATGAAAATTAATTTATTCAGATTTTTACCCATTCATAAAATTTTAATTAAAAAAATGAAAAAACTAAAGAATTAAACATTAATTAATGAGCTTCAACCACAAGTAATTTTCGTCATTAAATACCAAGAAACAAATAACATAAATAAAGACATCAATATAATAATAGAAATCATAATATAAATAAGTGTTCTTTATAATTTTGACGATAATATGTTTCTATGAGCAAGAAAATTAGTTAAATTCAAATCTAAAATATAGCTTTACTTGTGAAGTTATATTAAATTTCATATAAAATAAAAAACATATATATTTAAATATTTAATTGATTATTAATTAACATATAACTTCTGAAATTTAAAATGAAATTGTTTTTTAACAATTTAATAAGTTATAGATAAAAGATTTTTACTATGAGAAAAATAAATGACCGAACTGGAAAAGTAATAAGAGTGTGATGCAAGTATTAACTAATCTATTATATCCATAATATTATTAATTATTTTTATTAGATTATTTTTTGGTGTTCATGGGAATTTAATGACGAAAATTACTTGTGGTGTGTGACTCGCCTAAAATGTTTAAATTCTTAATTTTTCATATTTTAATTAAAATTATTTATAGAATAATTTAAGCTAAAGAAAACATGTTTTGTTTTATATAATATTTATTCTCTCCTATAATAATTACATTTGACATCGAGTTGATTGCTTATTACTTTATAAGTAATAATTATATAATAATAAACATTTAAGGTATTATGGCATTTGTTATTTTAAAGATGTAGAGTAAAGTATCTTGAAAATACATTAGCAATTAAAGGAGCTGTGGATATTGATATCGCAGATTATAGGAAAAGCGGCAAACCTTTGACTTAACGAAGCCGTGTAATTCTAAACCTCAATACGTTATTCTTAACTAATTTTATTTATTAAAAATATTGTGTATATAATATATATATTATATATTAGACATAGTATAATATAATATATATTAATATATCTATATAATAATATATAATATATATTAATATAATAATTATATTAGCAGTATATATAAGTAATAATATAAGTATAATATTAATATTATATATATAATGTAATATAATATATATATATAATATATAATAATATTTATATTAATATTATATATATATAATTATAATATATATAATAAATATATAATATATATATTAATATATATATACTATATAATAATAATATATATTATATACTATATATATATATTTATATCTATAGTATATTATGACATAAATGTCTCTATTGGTCTAACAGATTTTAAATTTATTGACATTATAGTTAAAAAAGTCGCAAAGAGGTGAGTAAAATTATTATATATAGCGCAAAAGCACAAATATAATAAGTTATTAGACAAATGGCAACCTGACAATTTTTAATATTTTTCTAGAAGTGTCGCAGTAAACTAGATAACCTTTACCTATAATTATATAATTATTAATATTATAATATTAATATATATATATATGCATATATAATTTAATATCATAATATATATAATATTATTAATTACATATTAATATACTATATATATAAAATTAATATAATATATAATAATATTATTATATAAATAATATTAATAAATATAAAATATACAATATTTTATTAAATATTAATTATATTAACTATTAATTATCTATAACTATATTAATATATATATATTAAATATATATATATATTAATATAAGTATATATATTATTATAATATATATATATTAATTAATTATAATATAAAAAAATTCCATCGATATAATTAAAAGATAAACAACCTCAATAATAATAATCTATGCATGACGTACACATAAAATTGGGAAAGAGCAGAGATTGTTACTTTTTACGCCCGACAAACTCTAGTAAAAGAAGCTATATATAAGCCTTCGGTAAAGATGTAATTTATATTGGGCTACATTATAATTTCTATATTATGTTCACGCGCTATATTAACACTAAAAAATTTGACTAAGTACAAAATGAACAAATAGCAGATGGTCTCGCTATGGGTGATTTTTTCGTAGAAGGGGTAAAGGATGAGAGAGTCTCTCTATAATACATATATAATTTATTAATATTCGAGTGACATGCATATGAAACACAGAAATGTCAATTAAGAATATCAATGTCCCATATAAGTAATATAGTAGTATACTATGCAGTAATAATAATAATAATATATATACTAAAATAATAAATTAAAATAATAATTAATAAAATAATATATAAAATAAAATAATAATATAATAATAATATAATATAACTAAAAGTAAAAATATAATATATATAAATAAATAATATAATATAATAATATATAAATAATAACTAATTAAATTATGAATATTATAATTAAATAAATAAAAAATTAAATTAGAATAAATAATATTATTAAATAATATTACTAATTAAATAATATAATATAAATACGAATTAATTAATAATAAATTAAATAATAATAATAATAATATAAATAATATTAATTATAATAATTTATAATAAGTAAATAATATAAAATATATAAATGAATATGATAGAATTATGATAGATAGAATAGATATCATAAAGATAACTTTTGGTAATACAATGATTAGATATTAATAGATAATGAAATATATAGAAATATAGATATGATTAGATAGAATAGATTATCGATATTGAAGATAGATATAAGTATATAGATAGATAGATAAGTTAGATAAGAATCTTATTTATTTATTCAAATATAATGCATAAATAATAATAATATATAAAGTTATAAATAAATATCAACATTTAATTTCGATAAAAAGCGTTATCAACTTTTACGAATCACCAAGACAAACTTTACTTATACGTATTAGAAAATATATAAGCAGTGAGCTTGACATAATAACATATTGTTTTGCAGCTAACTGTAATATATAGCCGAGAACAAAATATAATCGTTATAAAAGTGAGCAAATACCGGAGAGTCTCTAGCATATGTATTTGGCTTCAGTGTAGAGGTGATTCGGCCGATTAAGATGGAGGAACGCGCTGGATAACTGCGCAGTAAGGTATCACGGAGAGGGTAATATGTACATATTTTTCTATAATACAATACTAAATTATGTATACAAGTATACTATAATAATATACAAAGTATTAATATAACATGTAAACTTATATATATATTAATATACTATTAGAGTAAGGCCTTATCTATCTGACCTAGCTATATTATAGCACTCTTAATGTACATGAAGTAGAAAATTAACAACTCATATAATTAAAAAAAAGATCCTCATATAGGTAATATATATATTCTAAATTATTTATATTAAATTTGAAATTCATTATAAAAATAAAAACTAAATATTTATGTATATTTTTATACAATTTATGTGTTCTTAATTTTTTTTACACTGTTAAATAAGTAAAATAACATATTACAATAAAAATACAACGTTTTGATATATTTGAAAATGTAATATTATATTATTATGTATTCTTTAAGTAGCCCATAACACAAAAACCCTTCCCCAGACAGTAGATAAATTACCTAAGAAGATAAGTACCCAAATAGATAATGTATATAAATACATAATATATTAAAGTTTTGTAAATTGAGAAAAATTTAATGTATTAGTAAAACCATAATAGACCTTTAAGTAAATATAGACATCTATCTAATTCAAAATTACAGTAATTACAGAGCAATGTATTATTCACATCCCCACTTATATTTTTTAACACCGTCCCTTATATTGCATAGTAGCTATATACTATAAACAATTATTAATAATATATATCAATATAATTATATTCGAGGAATATGGCCGGTTTAGAACTCATAGCGATGGACAATAACTATACGTGGTTATCTGTTAAGAGCAGCGAGACTATAACTACCTAAAGACTAAGAAGATTAAAATGCGATTCCCAGTCTCTCATTGTACTTACTTATGAATAAAAATAAAATCATGAATTTTTGGCAGCCTAAAAATAATAAGTTATTGCCCTTTGCGACGTTCATTATTTTTACTATCTATATAAGGGGAAGAAAAGATGTTCACTAATAACTTATATACAGAGCGTTATTTTAAGTCAATATATTCAGAATAATATAATTAATTTAATGATTTCTAATGAACCGACTTTATAGTAGCAGCAGGTATTAGCACATCTGCCTTTTTTAAGTTAACTTATATATATTGTACAATATACTATCCTAACTTTTAATAGATTCTAATATAGTATATATATAATACTCTATATACTATATCTTATCACAGTATTAATTTATAAAATAGTATATTATGACTATACCAAATAACTAGTAATAATTCGTAATGTAGGTATCGGAGTAAGATATTTATATATATATATGAGTTAATGATAGTGTATGAAATAAAAAATATACTATAATAAATAATATAAAAAAAAAAAAAAAACAACCGCTCTCAAAGAAATATTAGTGTTTGTTTCAGGTAACTTATATATAAATTATTAATATACTGTAAATTAATGAAGTCAGTAAGTTATAACTATATTATGACAAATGCATCTTACACATAACTATCTCCAAAAACAATGAATGGCATATATTCATCTATCACAGAGGTTATTTCTCTGAAAATAAAAAAATATTATTATAGGTAGTTTATAGGTTCCCTTGGATAACACAATACTCGATTACCTCACTACCAAGATAAATATCTCATCCTTGAATGTGATAAATTCATTACATATAAACGAAGACTCCATGAGGCTATTCAATTTCTCCAATTATATAATGTTTAAATTCAACAAGATAATTTACTGAGTATATGTATAAGATATAAACGTTATTTAAGATTAAAGACAACAATAATTCAAGTAAATATAATTAATAAATATATAAAAACGAAGTACAACTCTCTGATACACTCTTATTATGACGCGGAGAGAAATATTACATTTATTTTTTAACTAAGAGCGAGAGTAGACGACTTTGGAAGAAAAGAGAATGTGTTCTCTTTTTTTAATCATAAAAGAAATTTTGAATATAAAACAAAGAGATTAAACATTAATGCTGCATCCGATGTACAACTACCCATCACTACGTTAATTCCGTAAACGAGAGATATCTTATTTATTTCCGAACACATTCGAAATATAATCAAATAACAATATACAGACATCAATAAGAAGATAAAAGAAAGATATTTCGAAAGTATAAGGCGCTATAAAGAAGTGAGAGTAACAGAATTTGAGATAGTAAGGGTTAAAAGGTTCTTCCTAATCTAATTATCAAACCTAATACATAAAATTAATTATATAAAAAAAAAATAAACATATATATTATTTATATATTTAAATATAATTCATAAGTATAAAATTAAAAAATTATATGTATTATTAAAATTATATAAACTTAATAAATATATAAATTAAATTATAAAACATAAAGTATAATAAAAATATAAAAATTCGAAAAATACAATGAATAATGACATAGATCATTATATAATAGTTATTTTACACAGAATAGAATAGATACATCAAAATATTAAAGAGAGCATTCATCAGGGACAAATCACACTAATAAACAAGTATTTATTTTTCTCGAAGTGTCGCGTAAAAATAACCTTAATTTAATTAAATTTGATAGAGTTAAATAATAAATAATTAAGTATAAATATAAGATATATATAAATAATATTAAATAAATATATATATAATAATAATATTATATAATATAAGATATATATTATATATATTTACAAAGATAATAATCAATTGAAACAATTAATTAAATATAATAATAATTTAATTAAATCTTTATACAAAAACAATAAATAATTTATTAATTTATTAATAATATTAATTATTATATAATATAATATAATAATAATAAAATAATAATAATGAATATATATAACAATAATAATAATAAAATATATATAATAATCTATCTAATATAAAACTATGGAAATCTTAATAAAATAATAAATTAATTATTATATTACGAAAATACGCATTGACTGAATATATTAAGGATACAGTATTAGTCTAGTATAAGAATCATTATGTACAAAATCACATACAATGTTTAAATCCATTGAGTACCTAAGGATCGGAAGCTTTTGAGGAGATAATAATGATGTATTTATATAGTATAGTCATACTATATATGATTATATTTTAATATTGAGTATCCTAAGTATATAAAAAAGGAATTAAATATCTTACTCATGATTCTAGATACGGTATATAATAAAGTTATTAAGAGAGATTTAAGTTATTTCTGCTATTGATATTAAATTCCTGGCCATGAAATATCATGGAAAAGTCGAAATTACACGACAGTGTTAGCCTTGCCATTTAACTATTATATACGCGTGAAAGGTATAAGTGAATTAGTTTTTCCTCTTTTTTAGATGGTTGGAATTATGTGAAAGATTGTATTGATTAGATATAGGAAATGTAGGTCAAATGAGCGATATAATGAATAAAAGGATACAGCTTTCGGAAACAAGACCAAATAGTATCGATATGTATTATGGTTTATAAGCTCTCTCAGTATGAATAACTGGTTGGTGTTGCTGGAGATTTTTGCATGTTAATAGCTGCCTCTGGTCCATTGTGGTTTTTGTATATTGAGTAGGAAAGGTGTTTTAAGGAAGGAGATTTTGACGGCACATGAAAAATGGCTTTGAGCAGTGTATTGACACCTTAGAGAGAGAAATAATGCTCCGTATATTAGATGATGAATAGCTCCGCATACGTATGCTTTAAATGTATAATTAAATTAGTAAATGAATGAATAAAAACAAGGTTTATTAAACTTTAATATTTTGATTTAGTATGAAGGTGGTCAACTAGGGGTAGTCAGTTATGTTCAATCGACCTAGCGAGGAAAGGATGATGAGTGTGAGAAAGAGGATAAAGCATATTAGATAATAATTTATATAGAATGATCGATGCTGCAGAATGAATATAGAGTGGTAGGGAACTAGAATATAATAATAAATATTAAGAAGAGAGGATTTCATCGAAAGATCAGTATCAGCCTGTGACTATCTATGCAGTAACAGGAGTTCGACTGGTCTATCCATGATGGGAGAAGTAAAGGATAGGAGTAGTATTGCAACCAATTGGTAATACTTACGTATAACATTGTTGAGTATATAATTTTCTATAAAGGATAAGATGAACTGATCTATTGAGCTATAATTATGGAGAACTCTAACGACTAGCGATATATCCATAATATTAGATAGGACTTATTTACAAAAGATATAAAAGTAAACGACTTGAAGAGAGTATATGTATCATATTATACAAAGATCGTCCAGAAGTGAGTGATAATCGTGGATAGGATCAATGAATAGAGAGATTTGATTCTTATACACAAAATGTTGATTCAAAGATGTGATTATGTGCATGTGTGAGTACAAAATGAAATATAGGACATAGAAAGTGAGTCGAATAGAAGTAAATAATGTCTAATTTATCTAGGAGATTGATTCAGAAGAAAAGCTAGTGAAAGACGGTGCATGATTCTGGGTTTTACGCCACGGTTAAGGTGCAGGGTCAGGAATGGGGGGAGTACAGGGCTTTAGGTGTAAATGAAAGGGTTAAAATTATGTTTTTAGAAAATAATAGGTTTTGACTTTGTGGAAGAGAAATCTGATAAAGATCTTTTGCGCAGATGGATTCACGTGAGTCGTAAGAAGGTGTTGCTTTTTCAGTACCCAGTTTGGAGACATGTTAAACAAAAAACTAGGTAAAGTTGGGTGGTGGGCAAATCTACGATACAGATAAATGCAATGGTAACTATAAGTAGTGGGGGATAAATAAACAGCTAGTTTTGTTTACAGTTTCAACAATAATGATGATGAGTAATAAAAAAATTAACAGCATTTTCGAGTATCAAATGTTTTACACAAAAATGCTCATAGCCTTAGACATAAAAAAGATGAGCTGATTAGTTTATACCATAAATGAGAATCTGGACATCATTTGCATAACTGAGCGCATTGGTTAATGAAGATATATGGAGAACCTCCTTTCAGCGATATTGAAATAGACGGATATTGCACTTTATTTATACCAGCCGAGAGGAAAAGAAGTGGTGGTGGTGTGGGCGCTTTTATGTTAAAAGCAATATTCAATCGGTATTACTCGACTGACTTTAAAATGATCATGATATTGAATCGGTGGGGTAGATATTCTTATTTACAATAAATCATATAGAATAGGGGCATTTATAGACCTCCTGGCCCAGAGTCAAGAATTAGAGGCGGGAATTTGTGAAGAAATAGAAGACAGCATGCTTAAAGTTAGTAAACATTAGCATAGACGTTCAATGGGTGAATTTAATTTTCCGGGCATTTATTGGGATTCCTTGTCTAATATGGACCATAGTATTTCTGCATTCATAAATTGTATACTAGATAACTTTTTGACCCAGATTGTCCAAGAACCCACAAGATACGATGCACTGTTAGATAATATTAACTAACGATGAAAGTATGGTGGATGAAGTTAGAGTGGAGGAGAATTTAGGACTTAGTGACCAGAATATAATTAGATTTAATATTAATGTGATATCTGGCCCAAATTGCAAGTTAATAAGGGAATGATCTTAGATTTCCGAAAATGGCGATTTTACCAAATTTTCGAGACATGCTTCGTACTAACTAACTGGGATATAAGAGTTTAAAGACCGAAAACTGTTTATCATGTGGAACATTTTAAGCAAAATTTTAATGAATATTCAGTCATCATGTTTTAAAGATAAACCCATTAGGGTAGCGAAGAGAAAACCTGTTTTGGTGTTTCATAGAGAGATAAGAGAGAAAAATTAATGAAAAGTGAAGTGTTTTAAAATATTTCAAAAGTGTAATAGGGAGATGAGTTTAAGAAATATAGGGAAAAGTAAAATGTACTTAACCAACATAAGATCAGGCAA